>JBBDGP010003069.1:0-82500 GCA_037952835.1 Lithobates septentrionalis | reverse complement strand
GCACGTTTAGCATGACAGAAGTTACATTTCACACTCACCACAAACATGAAGACTGTGTAGAAAATGAGAGCCATAGCACTGAATGACTGGATGGAGGCCATCATGTTGCGTTGAAGACTAAGCGGGAGAACGATGCACAGAGACACGGCGAAGAGGAGGAAGATACGGAATCCCTCGGTCACCTAAAATCACAAGATATAGAAAAATATAGCATAATAATGGCAAAAAAGACACGACAGTCGAGAGGTCAAATCGATTCAAAATTTAAGCAAATCGATTTTTTTAGATTTTTTTTTTCCACCGCGCCGGTCCCGAGGCGCTGCGGGCATGAGTTTTTAGGCGAGGCCGCGGCTAAGGCCTAGTCCGCGGCTAAGGCTGGACGCCGCGGACTAGGCTGAAGCCACGGCCTCGCCTAAAAACTCATGCCCGCCGCGCCTCCGGACCGGCGCTGACACCGCGCCGGGCCTGAAGAGCTGCGGGCAAGGAGTTTTTAGGTGAGGCCGTGGCTTCGGCCTAGTCCACGAGGCCGGACGCCGCAGACTAGACCGAAGCCGCGGCCTCGCCTAGAAGCTCATGCCCGCAGCGCCTCAGGACCGGCGCAGTTTCCAAAGAAAAAAAAAAAACTCGATTCGAATCGTGAATCGAGTTTTTTTTTTAAGAGAATCAAAGATTTTTTTTTTTAAAGAAAATCTCCCAGCCCTAACCGGTACACAATTACTTGCTTAAAAGATCAGCCAATTATTACAGTAGGCTGGGACAAGGGTTGGGCAGAAAGGCCAAGACTGCCCCATGCAGTGTGGCATCATGTGAGCTGGGGGAGAAGGAAGAGGGGGGGGGGTGCTGCAAGGAGATTGGGGGTGGGGATTTGTGTTGGTAAGGAGAATTTGGGGCACAGCAGGGGATAAGCATGGTTTTAAGCGGGGAAATTTGGGGGTGAGTGGTGATTTGGCAGGGATTTGTGTTGGGAGGGGGGATGGGGAGGAGCATGTGTGCTAAGAGGAGGAATTGGTGCTAGAAGAGGACATATGGTAGAGGAGGGAGGGGGTCTGTGCTAGGAGGGGACATTTATTTTTTTTTGGGGGGGGGGGGATTTGTACCAGCAAGGTAAATTGGGGGATATTTGTGCTCGAAGGGGAAATTTGAGGGATTGAGGATTTGTGCTAGGAAGGGTGATTTTTTTTTTGAAGGGGGAAGTGAATTTGGGGGAGGGGGGAGAGGATTTGAATTTGGAGGGGGGGGCAAAGATTTTTGCTGGGAGGAGGGATTTGTATTAGGAGGAGGGGGAATTTATACTTGGGGGGCAAGCATGCAGATTAGTGCTCATTATTTGGGGGGGCGGGGGAGGATTTTTGCTGACACATACTGCTCATACCTCTTGGGGGAGGGGGTGCAGTTTGGCACGCTTGCCCTGGGGTCTAAATGATTTTGTCCCGCCACGGACAGCAGCTTTGGGTTGCCTAATGCCAACTAAATCAATAAGCAGCTTCTTTGATCTTAGTAGGAGTATAGAAGAGAGATCTCTGCACCCAAATACCACCAGCTGAGGCCATTCGTTGCATTCTCTTTGATACATTCTTCATTGAAAGTGATTCCTTTATTATTATTTTTTTTGTACTCCCTGTAAACGCAGCACACAGGAACAGAGCTGAGGCTGTCAATCACAGGCTGTGTGCTGGAGATCCCTTCCCCTGTCACCTTTCATATAGAGAAAGGAGGCAGCAGACAGAAATGACACTTAGTGCTCTGGACTGAGACAAGTACACATTATAGAGGGAAATGCCTTGTTCATATTTCATGTCTGAGGTTTACAATCACTTTAATGAATAAGATCTTTTTCTTTTTTTTTTTTTTTAAACAAATTTACCTGAAGTCCAAGCAAACGGGCAAAGAAAGAGGAACCAAGGTCTCCGATGACAGCATAGAAGGCGATGCAGGTCCCCAGCATCAGTCCAATCATACTGTGAGAAATAGAGACAGCATAAAAGCAGCAGCAAACCTTGTCTGAGCAATGCACAAAAAAAAATAAAATGATACAATACTAGCAGACGATCAGATTAAAGGATATGTCTCCCAAGAGGACCTGTGCACCATGATTGCCCTAAAAGGAGAAGTAAGGGCTTAGAAAAAAGAAAAAAAAAAAAACTCCATACTGCAGCTCTTCCCCACCACCTCTAAGCCTGAAAACGGGGCGATCACATGACTGCTGACTGCCCAGCTCTCAGTCTGCTCTGATCAATGAGCCACGATTGGCAGTCACCGCTCTCTGCTCCTCCCCTCCAGCGCTCACTGGAGTGCCGGGCTGTGGAGGGGGCGCTGGCTGAGGCTCTCAGCTGTGCGCAGAGAGGTGTAGTCTATTGTAAGTCTAATATACACTCACTGGCCACTTTATTAGGTACACCTTGCTAGTAGCAGGTTTGATCTCCTTTTGCCTTCATTCTTGGTGGCATAGATACAACAAGGTGTTGGAAACATTCCTCAGAGATTTTGCTCCATAGTGACATAATAGTATCACACAGTTGCTGCAGATTTGTCGGCTGCACATCCAAGGTGTCAATCTCCTGTTCCACCACATCCCAAAGGTGCTCTATTGGATTGAGATCTGGTGAGTGTGGAGGCCATTGGAGGACAGGGACCTCATTGTCCAGTGGTGAGATGATTGGAGCTTTGTGACATGGTGCATTATCCTGCTGGAAGGAGCCATCAGAAGATGGGGACACTGTAGTCATAAAGGGATGGACATGGTCAGCAACAATACTCAGGTAGGTTTTGGTGTTTAAACGATGCTCAGTTGGTACTAAGGGGTCCAAAGTGTGCCAAGAAAATACCCCCCCCCCCCCCGCCCCCATTACACCACCACCACCAGCCTGAACCGGTGATACAAGGCAGGATGGATCCATGCGCCAAATTCTGACCCCACCATCTGAATGTCCCACCTGAAATCCAGACTCATCAGACCAGCCAACATTTTTCCAATCTTCTAGTGTCCAATTTTGGTGATCCTGTGCCAATTGTAGCCTCAGTTTCCTGTTCTTAGCTGACAGGAGTGGCACCTGGTGTGTTCTTCTGTTGCTGTAGCCCATCTGCTTCAAGGTTCGATGTGTTGTGTGTTCAGAGATGGTATTCTGCACACCTTGGATGGAACTGGCGGTTATTTGAGTTACTGTTGCCTTTCTATCATTTGGAACCCATTCTCCTGACATCAACAAGGCATTTTCCTCCACACAACTGCCGCTCACTGGATATTTTCCCTTTTTCCCATCATTCTCTTTAAACCCGACAGATGGTTGTGTGTGAAAACCCCAGAAATACTCAGACCGGCCCGTCTGCCACCAACAACCATGCCACGTTCAAAGTCACTTAAATCCACTTTCTTCCCCATTCTGATGCTCGGTTTGAACTTCTGCAAGTCGTCTTCACCACGTCTAGAGACCTAAATGCATTGAATTGCTGCCACATGATTGGCTGATCAGTAATTTGTGTTATCAAGCAATTGAACATGAACAGGTGTACCTAACAAAGTGGCCAGTATACTACAAGAGGTGGAGCCAGCTGCTGGTCAGGCATCTGGGTGGATCCCAACATTATTGTTGGGATCCCTGCAGAGCCTCACCCAGCTCTGTGATGTCAGCCAACAGCAGACTTTAGCCCCCTGTTGGCCGATTCTGGGTCACAGGAGAGAACCGGCCCCGGCTAAACCAGCCGAATTTTGATCCACGTATGGCGGGCTTTATATTCTGCACTTCGGTCATTTTCAGGGCTCTCACTAAGCAATCAGCCACCTCTGTATTCACTCTGTGGATTTCACTACCATCAACCCAGCTGCTGCACCAGGCTCTGGCCTATCGCTCTGCCTCCCGATTGGAGCCGATTCCTAATACCGGCCCATAGATGGTTCAAATCTAGGCCGGTTCAGAAGCAGCCAGCCATGTATGGGCAGGCTGAATGTACTTGATCGATCAACTTGGGTCAACCAGCCTGCCGAATTTTACATGGGATTTTATTGCCAGTGGCTGTTATAGCCTTTTGCAACAATCACTGTGTTCCCCTGGTGGGCATGATTTCCACCCCCCCCCCCCCCCAGTGGTTGCAGGAAAGAAATACGCTCCATCTCTGGCCGGCCTACCGTATACACAATAAGCCGACCCGAATATAAGCCGAGGCACCTAATTTTACCACAAAAAACTGGGAAAACATATTGACTCGAGTATAAGCCTAGGGTGAGAAATGCGCAGCTACTGTAAGTGGAAAAGAGGGTCAACAATGCCCATTTGCCGCCTCACTGTGCCCATTTGCAGCCATAGGTCCCCCGAACTTCAAACTCGGTAGTTAAGGGTTCCTAGATGCCCCCTAGCTGCAGCCAAAATTTGGGGTCTCTGGACCCAAAGGGTCCCGAAATGACATTGCTGCAGATGGACACAGTTGACCGACTTTGGGGCCCCGTGTCTAGGGGCCACTTAGTGCTAGGAACCCCAAATTTGGTGTTCAAACCCAGTGGAACTAGCACTACAACATCGGTTCGGAAAATGTCAAGCACTTTTCTGCAGCAGAGAATGACATTTTCCGAACCGAATTTGGGGCCCCATATCTCAGGGCCACTTAGTGATAGGAACCTCAGCTTTGGATATGTTGTAGTGCTAGTTCCACTGGGTTTGCGCACCAAATTTGGGGTTCCTAGCACTAAGTGGCCCCGAGATACAGGGCCCCAAATTCAGTTCGGAAAATGTCAAGCACTTTTCTGCAGCAGAGAATGACATTTTCCGATCCAAATTTGGGGCCCCGTATCTCAGGGCCACTTGATGCTAGGAGCCCCAGCTTTGGATATGTTGTAGTGCTAGTTCCACTGGGTTTGCACACCAAATTTGGGGTTCCTAGCACCAAGTGGCCCCAAGATACAGGGCCCCAAATTTGGTTTGGAAAATGTCAAGCACTTTTCTGCAGCAGAGAATGACCTTTTCCGATCCGACTTTGGGGCCCCGTATCTCAGGGCCACTTGATGCTAGGAGCCCCAGCTTTGAAAATGTTGTAGTGCTAATTCCACTGGGTTTGCACACCAAATTTGGGGTTCCTAGCAACAAGTGGCCACAAGAATTGGGGGTGGCAGAGAATTACATTTTCCAATCCGACTTTGGGGCCCCATATCTCGGGGCCACTTAGTGATAGAAACCCCAGCTTTGGATATGTTTTTGGGGTTCCTAGCACTAAGTGGTCCCGAGATACAGGGCCCCAAAGTTGGTTTGGAAAATGTCATTCTTTGCACCAGAAAAGTGCTTGACTCGAGTACAAGCCGAGGGGGGGCATTTTCAGCACAAAAAAAATGTGCTAAAAAAGTGCTGAAAAACTAAACTCGGCTTATACTCGAGTATATACGGTACGTTGTGACCCCGTGCGTCTCTCATGACAGCGAATCTCAGCGCTCACCTCGTCTCCACCAGCATCTTCCCAGCTTTTCCATAGGCGTGAAAGGCTACAAAGAAAGAAAATGAAATAAAGAGGAACATTAAATATTTGTTACAATGGAAAATAAAATACAGGGAAAGTATAGAGGAAAGCTGGAAAGGGGGGCCGTATTCCCATCCCCCGTCCTCACACAGAACTATTATTATGCTTTTATAGAGTCGCTCTGCATCAGATGTGGGATTTCGGATTACAGCCGTGCCGACCGCCGCACACAGGACCGCTGCGGTAATAAACGGTGCTATCTATAGATCAAAGCTGGGCAGTGAAGTGCGGTATGGCGGTCTTCTCTCTGTTCTGACCGTGTGGCACTGAGAGAAGCTTCCAGCCAGAAACTCAGCCATACGGGGGGGGGGGGGACATAAGTATAGGAGAGGATTCAATACAAGCCAGCCTGGAACACACCGACTGCAGCAACATATATTTAATTTTCAGCATTTCTATAGCCTGGACAGATTATACACTCTCATCACTCCCATCCCCCCAAAAGGAGCTTACAGCCTAATTCTAAGTCATAAACCCAGAAAGTTATTTCAAGAGTTCCTCTGTGTTCAAAAAGCTCCTCTAATTTACAGACCTACCTACCATTCACTTACTGGGGAAAGTACGGAAGACTAGCCAATGAGCCCCCAACCCCTCCATAGCTAATCACCCCAGGAAATAAATATGTGGTCATGTGACCAGTCAAGTCCCAAGTCTTCTCTCTTCTGGACTACAGGGGCAGGAGCCTTTTATTTTTATTTATTTATTAGGTGCCCATTAGAGCTGCACAATTAATCGTTAAAAAAATCGTGATCTCGACTCAACCCCCCTGACGATCTCTATTGCAGAGTTTGCCGATTCTTTCATATAACAAGTGGAGAGACTTATCTGCTCACTCAGCTGTCAAAAGAAAACATCCAGGCAGTCTGCCAAGTTTTTAAAATGAAACATTGTAACTAACTCTTCCTTCTTAGATCAAAAGGGAAACTTTTGTGTGGAAAGAAAAAAAATCCAGGCACTCTGCCAAGTTTTTTTAAACAAGGTGTAAATGCAGGAATTTTAACCGCTTAAAGTCTAAATCTTTTTCTGACACTTCTTTCTTAAGGTAAAATCAATATTTTTTTGCTAGAAAATTACTTGGAACCCCCAAAAATATATATATATTTAGCAGAGACCCTAGGGAATAAAATGTCAATTGCTGCAATATTTTATGTCACACTGTATTTGCCCAGCGGTCTTTTAAACGCAATTTTTTGGGAAAAAATACACTTCAATGAATAAAAAAAAAAACAGTAAAGTTAGCCCATTTTTTTGTTTTAATGTGAAAGATGATGTTACGCCGCGAGAATCGTCATCGATCTTCTAAGCAAAAAAAATCGTTGATTCTCATTTTAGCCAGAATCGTGCAGTTCTAGTGCCCATGTTATTCTCAACAAGGGTTCACGTATGTATATACCACACCTGTGGGACTCCTCTAGAAGCTGGAAAACTACAACCCTACTACATCCCTACTACACCACTACTAGATGCCTACTACACCCCTTCTAGACCCCTTCTACACCCCTACTACACCACTACTAGATCCCTACTACACCCCTTCTACACCACTACTAAATCCCTACTACACCACTACTAGATCCCTACTACACCACTATTAGATCCCTACTACACCCCTTTTACACCACTACCGCACCCCTTCTACACCACTACTGCACCCCTTCTACACCACTACTGCACCCCTTCTAAACCACTACTAGACCCCTTCTACACTACTACTAGGCCCCTACTACACCACTACTAGATCCCTACTACACCCCTTCTATACAACTACTAGATTCCTACTACACCACTAATAGATCCCTACTACACCACCAATGCACCCCTTCTAAACCACTACTAGACCCCTACTACACCACTACTAGATCCCTACTACACCCCTTCTACACCACTACTAGACCCCTACTACACCCCTTCTATACAACTACTAGATCCCTATTACACCCCTTCTACAAAACTACTGCACCCCTTCTACACCACTACTGCACCCCTTCTACACCACTACTGCATCCCTTCTACACCACTACTAGACCCCTACTACACCACTACTAGACCCCTACTACACCACTACTAGACCCCTACTACACCACTACTAGATCCCTACTACACCACTACTAGATCCCTACTACACCCCTTCTACACTACTACTAGATCCCTACTGCACCCCTTCTACACAACTATTAGACCCCTAGTACACCCCTACTAGACCCCCTCTACACAACTACTAGATCCCTACTACACCACTAATAGATCCCTACTACACCCCTTCTACACAACTACTAGATCCCTACTACACCCCTTCTACACAACTACTAGATCCCTACTACACCCCTTCTACACAACTACTAGATCCCCACTACACCCCTTCTACACAACTACTAGATCCCTACTACACCCCTTCTACACAACTACTAGATCCCTACTACATCCCTTCTACACAACTACTAGATTCCTACTACACAACTACTAGATCCCTACTACACCCCTTCTACACAACTACTAGATCCCTACTACAACCTCTCTAATCACCTTCTACACCACTACTACACCCTTTCTACACAACTACTAGACACCTACTAGACCACTACTACACCCCTTCTACACCACTACTAGATTCCTACTACACCACTACACCACTATTAGATCCCTACTACAACCCTTTTACACCACTAGTAGACCCCTTCTACACCACCACTACTAGACCCCCTCTACACGACTACTGCACCCCTTCTACACTACTACTACACCACTACTGCACCCCTTCTAAACCACTACTAGACCCCTACTACACCCCTTCTACACCACTACTAGACCCCTACTACACCACTACTAGACCCCTACTACACCACTACTAGACCCCTACTACACCCCTTCTACACCACTACTAGACCCCTACTACACAACTACTAGATCCCTACTACAACCCTTCCACACCACTACTAGACCCCCTACTACACCCCTACTAGACCCCTTCTACACAACTACTAGATCCCTACTACACCACTACTAGATCCCTACTACACAACTACTAGACCCCTACTACACCACTACTAGACCCCTACTACACCCCTTCTACACAACTACTAGATTCCTACTACACCCCTTCTACACATCTACTAGATCCCTAATACACCCCTTCTACATAACTACTAGACCCCCACTACACCCCTACTAGACCCCTTCTACACAACTACTAGATCCCTACTACACCACTACTAGATCCCTACTACACCCCTTCTATACAACTACTAGATCCCTACTACACCACTAATAGTCTACTACTACATCACTAATAGATCCCCACTACATCTCTACTACAGTGCTCTCCACTACCTACCAAGTTCCGTGTCGAGTGGCTGGCCAGATGCATTGTGAACACAGGAGGTCGGTCACTTAGCACAAACGCCATTCAGGGATCGCTTTGCATTTTCTGCAAGCATGCAAAGCTTTCTCTGATTGGACAAGTCAGAAAGCATGAAGTTGCTGCCCTGCCTCTCCGCCCCATCTAGTCAGAGAAAACTTGAAATATCTATTGAAAAAGTGGAATCCCAGCCAGGAGGCAATCTGCACAGGCATGGTTAACCACTTCTTGTAAAAATCAGCATTTTTTTCTTTCTTTTACTAGAAAATGACAAACTTTATACGATTTTCTATAAATGATGATTTTTACATGTAGGAGAGAAATGCCAGAATTGGGCCGGACTGGAAGTGGTTAAATCATCATAGAAATATATATTTGAAATCAAATCTTTATTATTTTTTGAAAACAACATGTTTTGTCAGTCAGCCCCCCCCCCCCCCCTCCTGTCTTAGAATAAGAGGGAGGTGAAGCCTCCATTAAATTAATATCCCGCCCCTATTGTGTTTAGCTGGTTAGTGTGCATTGAGGAGGGAAGGAGGAGGGAGGGAGTGGGCTGTCATTTACCCCTATAGATAGGGGACATGGACAGGAGGGGGAGATAGAGAGCAGCAGGATCAACCAGGTTTTTTGCAGAATACAGAAAAGGAATCTCATAGTGACTGACTATGAACAGCATGGAATGCAACATTTATTGATCGTGTTTTTAATGATGTTGGTTTAATGACACTTTAATCCGCTGCTCCAGATTCCTGTCACTCATCTTCTGCCAACAGCGCACCGCACACAACGGGTTATTTCTCCTACTACTCCATAAAGACCGAGTCCCCTGGTCTGCGACCCCGGAGAGTGCAACACGCTGGAGTGCGAACGACTGTGTGACTCACCACCATGGTGCTTTACCGCGGGCATTCCGGGAAATAAATTGTCACATCTCGTATGTATAAACCTTTTGTACTTGAACACAAATATATAAAATTTCTATTAACCTCAAAAATGGACACAAAATCTTGTGTAAAATCTTCCCAGAAGAGAAGACCACAAACGGGGTTGGGGGGGGGGGGGGTGGAGTTGCAACTCCCACCAGCTCTCACGATTTATCAAGAGGTAAAAGTCTTCCCTGAAAATAATCCAAATCCAGTCATTGAAAAATCATTTTATCGCAGAAGACGGATATTGATTTAACCACTTAAGGCCCCGCCCTTTTTCTGACATTTGTTGCTTAGAAGTAAAAATCTGTTTTTTTTGCTAGACAGTCACTTAGGATATATATATATATATATATTTTTTTTTTTAAGCAGAGACCCTAGAGAATAAAATAGCAGTCATTGAAATTTTTTTTTATTTCACGCGGTTTTTGCACAGCGGTTTTTCAAACGCAATTATTTTGGAAAAAATGCACTTTAATGAAATAAAAAAAAAAAAACACAATATATATACTGCAATTGTTTTGTATAATAATTAATAAAATTAACTAATAATTAATTTAAATAAATAAATATTTAATATTTTGATTAATTTAATTAATATTTTAATAATTCAAATTGCACGCACTTGTGGAATGACGCCAAACTAAGATACTTTAAAATCTCCATTGGCGACATTTTAAAAAATTCTACAGGTTTACCCATTTAGAGTTACAGAGGAGGTCTATTGATAGAATTATTGATCTCACTCCAAAGTTCGTGGCGATATCTCACATGTGTGGTGCAAACACCGTTTACATATGTGGGCGTGAGCTACGTATGCGTTCACTACTGCACGCGACCACACGGGGACCGGGGTGCTTTACACATTTTTTTTTTCTTCATTATATATTTTTTAATCCACTTAAGTACCAGAAAGATTTACCCCCTTAAATGACCAGGCAATTTTTTGCGATACGGCACTGCGTCGCTTTAACTGACAATTATTGCGTGGTCGTGCGACGCTGTACCCAAACAAAATTGATGTCCTTTTTTTCCCCCACAAATAGAGATTTCTTTTAGTGGTATTTGATCACCTCTGCGGGTTTTTTTTTTTTTTGCGCTATAAACAAAAAAAGGAGCGACAACTTTGAAAAAAAAACAAACAATTTTTTACTTTTACTTTAATAAATATCCCCCAAAGAAATAAAAGAAAATAAAATAAATTTCTTCCTCAGTTTAGGCCAATATATATTCTACATTTTTTATTATTTTTTTAAATATCGCAACATTCACCTCTCTTGCAGCTTTTAAAAAGTTATACCGAATCCGCCGTCGGGATCAATTTTATGGGAAAGTTGGCTGCCCAAGGAAAAAAAAACCAAAAACATAACAAAACAAAAAACAAAAACATAACAAAACAAAAACATAACAAAACAAAAAACAAAAACATAAAACAAAAAAAAAAAAAAAAAAAAAAAAATATGGGGTTGTGGCACCTAGCTGCACCATAACCCCGGTATTTGACGTCTAATGACGTATATTTACAGTTTGGCGGTCGGCGAGTGCTTTAAAGTAAACTGTACAATAAGAAATGGCAACAATTTTTTAGGATTATAAAGGAAAATAATAAATATTAGAGAGGAAACATTCTTCCTATTAGATGCTTTGCTGCAGGTAATGCAAAGAAGAAATGAAGAGAGCGCAGGGAGAAGGGGAAGGAGGGGGCGAGCTCTTCCAATAACATTTCAGCTTCCCGTGGCCTCTCTGGTGGGGGGCCAAATGGCGCAATCAGTAAATATCCAGTATTTATCCAGCCAATACCTCCCATTTACCCACCGCTAATCGTACAAGAAATATAAATTCAGATCATTCCTTTCCTAAGAATTCCCCATAATGACCCCACCCCCACATTACATTGTGTAATCCCATCATAAGGTGACCCTTCCATTCCCGTCTACAGCAAGATCATTTTATAATTGACAGAAGAACTCATATTGGCCGGCAACGGAGACAGAAAAGGAGTCTGCAGACAGATTCCCAGAACCTTCCCCCTTGTAACCGGCTCCTCAACTCTTCCCGAAAAATCACCGCAGAGCTGGAGGCCAAAAGTAAAGGCCGGTAGGGCAGTACAACGGCTTTGTGGTTACAGCTTCTGCCTTACAGCACTGGGGTTCTTGGTTGGAATCCCGGACAGGAGTCTGCATGGAGTCTGCATGGGCATGGTTAACCACTTCCAGTCCAGGCCAAATCTGATATTTCTCTCATACATGTAAAAACCTGCATTTTTTTTTTTTTTTGCTAGGAAATTAGATCATTTTTTTAATATATACTTTGTAAGCAGAGACCCTGTAAAATAAAATGGTTGTTGTTGCAATTTTTTTGGCGCATAGGTTTATCAAACCCAATTTTTCAGGAAAAAATACACAAGTTTAAGTTTTAGTAAACAAAACACAATACAATACCCAAATTAAATACATACCTAAAATATATGCCGAGGGCTGTGCTGGGAGGCACATGTACACTGAGGTGGCCATTTTTGCTGCCCTCCACCATTGGTTGTTAGGATGCTGGCGGCCATGCCACACACGTTCATTGCTACGATGCAGGCAGGGGGGCTGCACAGTGTCACGGGTTGCTAAAATGCTGGGGATGGGGCTGCACAGCATCTTTGGTTGCAAGGATGTTGTAGTGATATAGTATATTACAACAGATGCCAGCAGTGAGGCTGCACAGTGTCACTGGTTGCTAGGATGCCAGCAATGGGGCTGCACACTGTCACTGGTTGCTAGGATGCCGGCAGTGGGGCTGCACACTGTCACTGGTTGCCGGTAATAAGGCTGCACACGTCACTGGTTGCTAGGATGCCAGCAGTGGGGCTGCACACTGTCACTGGTTGCTAGGATGCCGGCAGTGGGGCGGCGGCACACTGTCACTGGTTGCTAGGATTCCGGCAGTGGGGCTGCACAGTGTCACTGGTTGCTAGGATGCCAGCAGTGGGGCTGCACACTGTCACTGGTTTCCGGCAATGAGGCTGCACACGTCACTGGTTGCTAGGATGCCAGCAGTGGGGCTGCACAGTGTCACTGGTTGCTAGGATGCCGGCAGTGGGGCGGTGGCAGACTGTCACTGGTTGCTAGGATGCCAGCAGTGGGGCTGCACAGTGTCACTGGTTGCTAGGATGCCAGTAGTGGGGCTGTACACTGTCACTGGTTTCCGGCAATGAGGCTGCACACGTCACTGGTTGCTAGGATGCCAGCAGTGGGGCGGCACACTGTCACTGGTTGCCGGTAGTGAGGCTGCACACGTCACTGGTTGCTAGGATGCCAGCAGTGGGGCTGCACACTGTCACTGGTTGCCGGTGTCTTGCTGAAAAAGTTCTCCCGGCGGATAAGGACCCCCACTGTACTGCGCAGGCGCAGCGCTTGCACAGTACGAAGCACTACCCAGCCTACCGAGCCGCCGAAAATAGCCGAATGAGAGTCAGCTGTACACTGCGCCTGCGCAATGAATACACCACATTCTAACAGACGCTCCCGATGCTCGTGCTACTCTGCAAGGGGCGTGTTTAAGGGCGGGTTTTGCAATCTTCATGAGCGATTTCATTTCAATACTTCTCACATTCTTTACCAGGATATGACAGTAATAGACCCGCCCCTTGCAGAGTAGCACGAGCATCGGGAGCGCGGCAGCATCGGGCACAATGTCCTGCTCATTGCGCAGGCGCCGTGAACAGCTCACTCACAGCTGTTCAGCTTTGGAGATTTTCAGTGGCTCCCTTGTTTTTATTACTGCGCAAGCGCTGCGCCTGCGCAGTACAGGGGGGTCCTTATCCGCCGAGCGGAACTTTCTCGGCAGAACACCGGCAGTGGGGCTGCACACTGTCACTGGTTGCTACGATGCCGGCAGTGGGGCTGCACACTGTCACTGGTTGCTAGGATTCCGGCAGTGGGGCTGCACACTGTCACTGGTTGCTAGGATGCCGGCAGTGGGGCTGCACACTGTCAAAGGTTGCTAGGATGCCGGCAGTGGGGCTGCACACTGTCACTGGTTGCTAGGATGCCGGCAGTGGGGCTGCACACTGTCACTGGTTGCTAGGATGCCAGCAGTGGGGCTGCACACTGTCACTGGTTGCTAGGATGCCGGCAGTGGGGCTGCACACTGTCACTGGTTGCTAGGATGCCGGCAGTGGGGCTGCACACTGTCACTGGTTGCTAGGATGCCGGCAGTGGGGCTGCACCGCATCACTGATTGCTATGGTATAGGAGGCCACCTGAACAGCCAATGACACTGCGTGCCCCTGAGGCTAAACATGCATTCATCAGGCCTCCATAAGTGCTGCCCTGCCTGGAACGGCCACCTCAGTGAGCCTCACAAGCAGCATAGCAGAGAGATGGTCATTGATATAATAAGATGCGCAAATTTATATGATGAGCGTCTGAGATACAAATCACTATAAAATTAGTGGGTAAGTCATTCCAACTTTTCCTTAATGACAATTGCTTTTTTTTTTTTTTTTTTTTTAATTAAAAAGGGGGGGGGGGGGGGGTCATTGCATTGTCTGCACAAAAACGCATTTAACCAATTTAATTCTCACATTGGTAGGAAAAGAGTTTTCTATAAACAAGGTCTGGCTTTTCGGACTAGTCCAGAGTCCTTCTTTAATCTTCATGTGTGGATTTAAATCTAGGGGGAAAAGCGGAGCTCTGGGAAGATTCCAAGCAGATTGGGGAGGGGGGATCTCTCGTAGGATCTGAACCCAGGACCTCAACGCTGCAATAAATGCTGACCACTGTGCCAGCGTACTCACCACCAGAACAACAACACCAATGTGTCCTGTGTGAATCGGCCTTCACTAACCTTCCCATAGAGAGGACTCGGCGTTGTCAGATTTTACGCGGTTTCTTTAACCTCAAACATCTGAGAAATGTTATTATTCTTCCTAAATAAAGGAGCCAATCAGATACTGCAGACATCATCATACACAGCTCTGTGCAGCAGCATCATTACAGCTAAGCCTGTGCATAAACATTCGTTATGGATACAGCACTGAAGGGTTAGAACATCTGTTGGGTTTTTACTGATGTCTCCATGGGGAGATTCCCCCTCACTTCCTGTCTCAGATACAAAACCACAAGGAAGTACACCTCCAGTGACCCTGTGAAAGGCTCTCACTATTCTACCTACAGGAGACCAGAGAGGGTTTAAGCTGAACTGCTCTGTGATACGTTTTGCATACTTGTAGTACGGCCCACCATATCTATGCACAGGAGATACCTACAAGCTGCACATTGCTGTAGTAGTCCGCACCGGTCTTCTGGGTGCTGTGCCGACCAACTGTGAGGTGGAGAGGAGTGGCGATGATGTCCAATCAGAGAACACTTTGCATTCATTGAGAAGAATGAAAAGCGTTCTGTAAATGGTAGCAATGCCAAGCGATGCCCCCTGTTGTTACTATGCAAGAGGGCACCCACTTGGCACAGCACCCGGCCATCACTATAGTAGCCCGGGCTACAGCATTAATTTACAGCAGGGGCCGGCAACTGTTGACTGCGGGCAGCTAACGGGTAGATGACGAACACGTCCCTGCATTGTAGGTCCTTCTCAACAGGCCCCCCTCCCCCCAGCTTTCATGCTCCCATCTTCACTGCAGACTGGAGAGCGAGAGGCACCAAAGTACTGAAGCGGCCTCAGTTAAAGCGAATGTAAAGGTCCCACCGTGGCGCTCCTGGCTCTTCCTCTTCATTGAGTGCCCCCCCCCCCCCCCCCCACACACACTGAAAACAGCTTCCCATGGGGGCACTAGTGCGGGTTGCGTTCCCGAGTCCTGCAGCTGCTTCCATTGACACAGAAAGCAGGAATCGGCCCCGCCCTCCCCTGTGTCACTAGATTTGATTGACAGCAGCAAGAGCCAATGGATCCCATTACTATCAATCTATCCAATGAGAACCCGAGATAGCGGCTTGAGCTGCTGGGCTCATCATAAGAAGAAAAAAAAGGGGGGGGGGGGGTGTCTGCAGCACAGAAGGTTTTTCATCTGAAAAACCTCGAGACTTTACAACTCATTTAAGTTAACCAGATGATTGGTTGCAAGAATGCTGGGTGTGATGGACTCCCGTACCCAAGATGAGTCTGTCCGCTGTATCGCTCCTCTGTCCGGTACCACACAGTCCAAGACCCCTTAGCTTTCCCATTCACTAGTCGTAGCTCAGTGTAGGGTAAATCATCGGACAGTTTATTAGAACAAGAATACAAGTCTTATATACAGTTAAAGAGGAGGTTCCTATCTGCTGCTCATATTTCTCTAACAATACACCTGTAACCAGAAACAAAAATTAACATGAGCTAATTAACTAATCCCTTAAAGCAGCCGATGTGACTCCCTAACTACAATACACATTATCATACATATCAACACAGAACTCCTTCATACAACTGCAGGGTTAATTAGCACGAACAACAATGGGTGAAAGACTCTTAGAAGCTGTGACAAGCCAGACTAGACTCATTTACATTATAGCTGACAACAGAAAGACAGGTGGCTGGAGGTGACATCAGCATCTCCTAACAGTATGCGTCCCAACATTATGAATCAGTCACTATTTCTAATAAGGCATATACAAGCTTCCCAGAGTCTGTGTGTCTTGGGGGGAACATGGACGTGAATCCAAAGTAACACCACCTCAAGGGTCCCCAGGCATACAGCTCACAAAGAGCACCGTTCCCCCAAATGCCAGGGCCCATAATCGCAAAGCAAGAGAAGAGGCTAGCATTCAGTCCTCTCCAAAAGTCTCTGTCCTGGATAGGTCTGTCACACTGGGCAGTCCTAGCAACCAATCACCAGCTTGAAAATATGAAAAGTCAAAGGATCAATAAAAGATTTTTTTTTTTTTTTTTTAAATAACAAACATACTTTCCTCCACTGTGCAGCTCGTTTTGCACAGAATGGCCCCAAACCTGGTCTTCTGGGGTCCCTCGGCGGTTGTCTCGGCTCCCCCCCCCCCCCGCAAGGACTCAACACCTTCATGCAAGCTCCCTCGCGTTGTGTTGAGTGCTTGCAGGCACGCTCCCGTGATACAGCCGGCGACCATAGCCGCTCACTGTATCACTCGGCCCCGGCGCGCCACGTCATTGGATGTGATTGACAGCAGCGCGAGCCAATGGCTGCGCTGCTTTCAATCCATCCACTGTAACCATTCAACGGCCAGGCTGAGCGGCGAAGAGGATGTCAGGGGCGAGCGCGGGTCAGGTAACTAAAACGGGGGGGGGGGGGGCTGGTATTGTCAGATGTTTTTTCACCTTAATGCATAGAATGCATTAAGGTGAAAAAACTTTTACCTTTACAACCCCTTTAACTCCAGAAGCTCCAACCCTCCGTCCAGTACTGTGCTGCCTCCCGCTCTCCGCTCTGCTATCAGGTAAGAGAGTACGACCTTCACACTGTGGTGTGTTTCTGGGTGCTGTGCCGAGCAACTGTGAGGTGCAGAGGAGTGGCGATGACGTCCAATCAGAGAACACTTTGCATTCATTGACAAGAATGAAAGGTGTTCTGTAAGTGGTAGCAATGCCAAGCGATGCCCCCTGTTGTTACTTATGCAAGAGGGCACCCACTAGGCCCAGCATCCGGAGGATCCCAGCCATCACTATAGCAGCCCGGGCTACAGCATTGATTGACAGCAGGGGCCGGCGTGAAGACACTACTATTCTATGGGGGGGGGGCAGAGGACACTACAGTCGGGGGGAGGTAGAGGGGACAAAGGACACTGCTTTTCTTTGGGCAGAGAACACTACAGGTGGGGGTGGGGGGTTATTTTACCAAAAAATTGTACATAATATTCTGTGTTTGCACTAAAATTAATTTTATTATAGTTTCTCCTGAAAATCTGTGTTTGATAAACAACTGCAGAAATATTTTGCAACATAAAAAAAAAATGACTACAATCTTTCCATTCTCCAGGGCCTCTGCTTTTGAGAAAATGTATAAGGTTCAGTGGGGTGAGAAGTAATTCTATGGCCAAAAATGACGTGCAAAACAAAAATATGCAGAAAAATGTTGTAGAGCCGGAATGTTTACGTTTTCTTCTTAGAAAAATGCGATGTACTTACCGAGCCCCGCGTAGGTCCTGCGTTTGCTCAGACTGGCTGACTTGACGAGGAACATACAGGACTGGTGGGTCATCCAGCAGCACAATATGAGGAGCAGAGTGCCCATCACAACACCGCACTGCAACAGAAACAGCAACACAATTCAAAGGTGGCGGCTCAGGAGACGGGAAGAAATAAGCGCAGTTACAGTTTATGTCCACTAGGACTAATTCTCAGTGTTTGGCATCCTGTCCACTGCAAAGAGTTTTCTTCAGCACATTTTTTTCAAATCCCACCATTAACCCTTCCAAAAAAAAAAACTGTATACACTGAAGTATAATGCCAAACCTATGGAAAATAGGATTTAGGGTTTATATACAGTATACTCCCACTAACCTCTTTTATGCAATATGTGCGGCCCCACTGGACTGGGCTTTTTGCCATGGGGAGGGGGGTGCATATATGCTAGAGCTGCACGATTCTGGGAAAAATGAGAATCGCGATTCTTTTGCTTAGAATACAGATCACGATTCTTTAAAATGGTTAAATTTAAAAAGAGAAAAATCAGCTGTAGACGGCGCATGCGCAATCAACACGCCACTTGCTCCCGATGCTCGGGGCTGGTTATTCATTTAATACAGCAAGGGGCGGATGCTTTTCTCAAAGGGGCGGATGTATAGTTAACCATACATCCGCCCCTTGCTGTCTTTATAACCATATATACATCTGCCCCTTTGAGAAAAGTATCTGCCCCTTGCTGTATTAAATAACCAGCCCCGAGCATTGGGAGCGAGCGGCGTGTTGATTGCGCTTGCGCAGTCCAGGCCGGCACTATGCTCTATGCTGACTGACGTCAGTTCCGGTTGCTGACGTCAGTTCTGATATCTGCGCCATTTGCGTTCCAGGCTGGTTCCGTGCTTCCGACTGGGAGTCCTGCAAAATCGAGCTAATCCAGCTTGCAGATCGCGGGGGGGGGGTTGGGGGTGAATCGAAATCGCAATCTTATGTACGATTAATCGTACAGCTCTAATATATGCGTATCTGTGAAAATAAAATTGTGGGTTATTCCTGCGCTACCGGTGAGAAGAGATGCGCACGCGGACAGTCGCAAGCACCGAATGGGATCAAACAAAGCCCATGGGTGGTAAAATACATAAAGAATGGGTGCAGCACCCATTCTTTATGTATATGCGTATCTGACTTTGTGCTGGGAGCACGCCGCACAGCATGCTTCCAGCACAGAGACCGGGGTCTCACAGGGACCCAAGACTCCCAGTTTGGGGGTCACCTGATCGCTGTGATAGCCTCTGATTGGCTAGAGGTGTGGGGGGACGCCATTCCCAAGCGTCTCCGAGTGTCTCCAAGCGTCTCCAATCGTCACCGGCATCCCCTCCTCACCTCTTGGCCACATGCGGTACTGCACACCCCAGCAGCTTGAATCCTGCTCGTCTTGCGAGACAACACTCGCAAATCGAGTCCGAATTTTTTTTTTTTTTTTTTTAAATAGCTCGAATTGCGAAACGCTTGTATACCGCGTTACTCGCAATCCGAGGTTTTACTGTATCTTAAAATATTTTATACTAATTTCAAGTTTATTACAGTCTATGCAAATTTATACCAACAGTATTCCTGTCCTTACAACCTATTTTTTTGTATCCATTTGCTAACAAATGTTTTATCTCAAAAATCCTTTTTTACATGTATACAGTGGGGACGGAAAGTATTCAGACCCCCTTAAATTTTTCACTCTTTGTTATATTGCAGCCATTTGCTAAAATCATTTAAGTTCATTTTTTTCCTCATTAATGTACACACAGCACCCCATATTGACAGAAAAAACACCGAATTGTTGACATTTTTGCAGATTTATTAAAAAAGAAAAACTGAAATATCACATGGTCCTAAGTATTCAGACCCTTTGCTCAGTATTTAGTAGAAGCCCCCTTTTGATCTAATACAGCGATGAGTCTTTTTGGGAAAGATGCAACAAGTTTTTCACACCTGGATTTGGGGATCCTCTGCCATTCCTCCTTGCAGATCCTCTCCAGTTCTGTCAGGTTGGATGGTAAACGTTGGTGGACGGCCATTTTTAGGTCTCTCCAGAGATGCTCAATTGGGTTTAAGTCAGGGCTCTGGCTGGGCCATTCAAGAACAGTCACGGAGTTGTTGTGAAGCCACTCCTTCGTTATTTTAGCTGTGTGCTTAGGGTCATTGTCTTGTTGGAAGGTAAACCTTCGGCCCAGTCTGAGGTCCTGAGCACTCTGGAGGTTTTCATCCAGGATATCCCTGTACTTGGGCGCATTCAGCTTTCCCTCGACTGCAACCAGTCGTCCTGTCTCTGCAGCTGAAAAACACCCCCACAGCATGATGCTGCCACCACCATGCTTCACTGTTGGGACTGTATTGGACAGGTGATGAGCAGTGCCTGGTTTTCTCCACACATACCGCTTAGAATTAAGTAGGGGTGCAACGGATCGTCACTGATCCGTGATCCATTCGGGCCAACCTCCGCGAATCGGCACACCCGCGATCCGCGGAGCGCTCGTCGGCCTCGGCCATAGGAAAGGCCGCGGCTTCGGCCTAGCTCCGGAGCGGCGGCCATCTTGGTACGCCCAGGGGCGGCCGCTGTATCATCAGGAAGTGACGTTTCGTCGCCGCCATCTTGCTACACCCCACACTCCCTTGCACAGTACTGTAATTATAGAGTTAGAAGGGGGCAAGCGGACATCTTGTTACACCCACCAGAGTTTTAGATTTTAAAGCTATTTTCCACACAAAACAGAGCTTATATGCATAAATACAGTATTTGCTAATGTGACAGAACACCTCTGATTTTCACATTTAATGTTAAATGTGAAAATCAGAGGTGTTCTGTCACATTAGCAACCATGTAAAGTCAGCAGGTTTGCTGCTGTTTTTAAAATTTAACATCTAAACAGTCCGTCCGATCTACAAATACTGTATTTATGCATATAAGCTCCGTTTTGTGTGGAAAATAGCTTTTAAATCTAAAACTCCTGTGGGTGTAACAAGATTTGTCTTTTTTTTTTTTCGTTTTTTTTGCTAAACCGAAAATGATCCGATCCGTGACTCTGATCCGAGGATCGATCCGATCCGTGAGTTTTTTGATCCGTTGCACCCCTAGAATTAAGGCCAAAAAGTTCTATCTTGGTCTCATCAGACCAGAGAATCTTATTTCTCACCATCTTGGAGTCCTTCAGGTGTTTTCTAGCAAACTCCATGCGGGCTTTCATGTGTCTTGCACTGAGGAGAGGCTTCCGTCGGGCCACTCTGCCATAAAGTCCCGACTGGTGGAGGGCTGCAGTGATGGTTGACTGTCTACAACTTTCTCCCATCTCCCGACTGCATCTCTGGAGCTCAGCCACAGTGATCTTTGGGTTCTTCTTTACCTCTCTCACCAAGGCTCTTCTCCCCCGATAGCTCAGTTTGGCCGGACGGCCAGCTCTAGGAAGGGTTCTGGTCGTCCCAAACGTCTTCCATTTAAGGATTATGGAGGTCCCTGTGCTCTTAGGAACCTTAAGTGCAGCAGAAATTTTTTTGTAACCTTGGCCAGATCTGTGCCTTGCCACAATTCTGTCTCTGAGCTCTTCAGGCAGTTCCTTTGACCTCATGATTCTCATTTGCTCTGACATGCACTGTGAGCTAATTGTGGACAAGGAAAGATTATTCCTGCGCTTGTGAGGGTCTGTTTGGGTTTGAGAAGAGTAGTATTGTGAACTGTAGCAAAGCTAAAAGAGATGGTATTGCATGTCCCGCTGCCCAGAAATTGACCCCGGGGTGGTCAGGTAAGGCTATATGGAGAGTGATGGATGAAGGGCGCGTGATCAATAGCTCACATCAAAACATATAAAATTTATTCAAAAGAAATTAGAAGCAAATAAAAGCAATTGAATAATACCAATACTACGTATCATGAAAACAGGTTACAAAATATAAAAGGCATGGAAAATTAAAAATGGGTTAAAAATATCAGTGTTTCCCGTCTATCATATTCATTCATCGTTCCATGTATTTATATTCACTTATTGTTTTATGCATTTTTACCCATCATGCGTTTTTGTGTTGCATATTCTTGCCATGTGCTCCATACTGTATTTCTAGCTGAAATTCTGTCTGTCTCTCTCTCTCTATATATACACATATATTTTTTTTTATATGTATTATTTGTGCATACGTGTGTGCTTGTGCATGTGTACATAGGTGCACACGTATTTATATTTTTTATATATGTATACACATATATATATATATATATATATCTTTTCTGATCTCTGTTCCACCTAGAACGCTTGAACGTGGACTGGTATGGAACACAGAAAATCGTATTTCCCATTTCAGGCCGTTTCTTCCAACTAGCCATTATGTTGATGTACATATTTTGGCCTACTGGCATATAGAGACCGCGCCCTGGTTCTCAAAGGCTCTGATGAAGAGGTTATCCTCGAAACGCGTCAGCCAACTCTAAACACCTGCCTCAACATGGGCTTATGATATTTTTAACCCATTTTTAATTTTCCATGCCTTTTATATTTTGTTACCTGTTTTCATGATACGTAGTATTGGTATTATTCAATTGCTTTTATTTGCTTCTAATTTCTTTTGAATAAATTTTATATGTTTTGATGTGAGCTATTAATCACGCGCCCTTCATCCATCACTCTCCATATGCACTGTGAGCTGTAAGGTCTTATATAGACAGGTGTGTGGCTTTCCTAATCAAGTCCAATCAGTATTATCAAACACAGCTGGACTCAAATGAAGGTGTAGAACCATCTCAAGGATGATCAGAAGAAATGGACAGCACCTGAGTTAAATATATGAGTGTCACAGCAAAGGGTCTGAATACTTAGGATCATGTGATAGTTCAGTTTTTCTTTTTCATAAATCTGCAAAAATGTCAACAATTCTGTGTTTTTCTGTCAATATGGGGTGCGGTGTGTACAATATGGGGTGCGGTGTGTACAATATGGGGTGCGGTGTGTACAATATGGGGTGCGGTGTGTACAATATGGGGTGCAGTGTGTACAATATGGGGTGCAGTGTGTACAATATGGGGTGCAGTGTGTACAATATGGGGTGCAGTGTGTACAATATGGGGTGCGGTGTGTACAATATGGGGTGCGGTATGTACAATATGGGGTGCGGTGTGTACATTAATGAGGAAAAAAAATGAACTTAAATGATTTTAGCAAAGCGCAGCAATATAACAGAGTGAAAAATTTAAGGGGGTCTGAATACTTTCCGTCCCCACTGTACAGTGTTCAATCACTTTTGAAATGCAACACATCTTTGTATCACCATTTTTTCCAAGATAAAAAAGGTTTGTAAAAAAAAAAAAAATAATAATAATGAAAAAAGGGAGGGTAGATACTTTGCAGGCAGAGAGAGATAAAAAAAAGTGTAAAAATAATAATAAAATAAAAAATGAGAGAAAAGGTACTTTGCAGAGAGAGATAAACAAACAAGTGTGTGTTAAAAAAATAAAAATAAAAAAAAATAAAAATAGCTAGATCAAGGTTTGAGTTCAGTGACAGGGTTAGTGTTTGGGTCAAGTAAGGGTGAAAGGTCAGGATATTTTGGGCAGGATTTAAAAAAAAATAAATTAATTAGTATCAGTTAGTGTCGCTGTGTTTTAGGTAGGATTTAAAAAAAAAAAAAAAAAGCAAAATGTGTGGGGGGTGTTAATGTACCTCTGATCTTTTTTTTGGGGGGGGGGGGGGTTAATGTACCTCTGATTTGGCAATGAAGAGGTGTGTACATGCTGGTAGTCAGGTGGGAAAATAAGTAAATGTGTGATCGCTGATTGGCTACAATGTGACTCCTCCCCCCCCCCCCCCCGATATGATAGAGCCAATCAACAGTCATACTCACCTCTTTAAAGCAGAACGGCATGGTCAGCACGCTGACCCCCACTATGCTGTTTACAATGTTCATGATGAGTCCCCAGTAAGAAGCCGCCATCTTTGTTACGTGGATGCGTATAAATAAATTGTATTATACAAAATAGAGATATATATTAAATTGTACAAAAATAAAAATGACATCGGACGTTACAAAAATACAAAATATAGAATTTTTCTTTGAAAACGATTCCAAAAAAAAAAGAAAGAAGAAAACGGCAACTGAGAAAAACTGAAAACTTCCTGCAGGCACAGAAATGGGTAGTCCGATATCTGTCTGGAAATGTTAAAGCGGACGAATCGGTAACTTGGATGAGATCTGATATGGCGGTCTTGGATCTTGGTGGGGGAGGGGTGTAAAGTTGGAAGAGATGTAACTTGTAACTCCTGAGCAGCGAATGTTACTTTGTATTCCCTCTTTATATGACAATCAGGCGCCTCATCCGGGTCAGGTGACTAGTTCTCCTCCATCTGTATACAGTTCAGCTCACAGTGTCCTCGGGGCCACCTTCCTCTGATCCTGGAAAAGGAGGGGCCCCGCAGATTAGCAGAGTCCTGATTGGTCCTTTCTGGGAATCTGGAAATGAAGAGAAAAATGATGAAGAGGGGACTAGTCAGAGGAGGGGTACCAGTCAGAGGACAGAGGACAGAAGGTTCCAAACAACAGGTAAAAGGTAATAGTCAAAAGGCAGAGACTACTAGTCAGGAGGTAGAGGGGGAATAAGTATAGAGCTGAAGGGTACTAGCCAGGGGTAAAGAACACTAGTAAGCAGCTAGAAAATACTACTAGTCAGGGAGGAAAGCCAGAGGGGGGGGGGGGGGGCGGTCGAGGAGACTAGTCGAGGGGGGGGGGCAGAGGAGACTAGTCGAGGGGGGGGGGGGGCAGAGGAGGAGACTAGTCGAGGGGGGGGGGGGGAGAGGAGGAGACTAGTCGAGGGGGGGGGGCAGAGGAGGAGACTAGTCGAGGGGGGGGGCAGAGGAGACTAGTCGAGGGGGGGGGGCAGAGGAGACTAGTCGAGGGGGGGGGGCAGAGGAGACTAGTCGAGGGGGGGGGGGGGGCAGAGGAGACTAGTCGAGGGGGGGGGGGCAGAGGAGACTAGTCGAGGGGGGGGGCAGAGGAGACTAGTCGAGGGGGGGGGCAGAGGAGACTAGTCGAGGGGGGGGGCAGAGGAGACTAGTCGAGGGGGGGGGCAGAGGAGACTAGTCGAGGGGGGGGGCAGAGGAGACTAGTCGAGGGGGGGGGGCAGAGGAGACTAGTCGAGGGGGGGGCAGAGGAGACTAGTCGAGGGGGGGGGGCAGAGGAGACTAGTCGAGGGGGGGGGGCAGAGGAGACTAGTCGAGGGGGGGCAGAGGAGACTAGTCGAGGGGGGGGGGCAGAGGAGACTAGTCGAGGGGGGGGGGGCAGAGGAGACTAGTCGAGGGGGGGGGCAGAGGAGACTAGTCGAGGGGGGGGGCAGAGGAGACTAGTCGAGGGGGGGGGGCAGAGGAGACTAGTCGAGGGGGGGGGGCAGAGGAGACTAGTCGAGGGGGGGGGCAGAGGAGACTAGTCGAGGGGGGGGCAGAGGAGACTAGTCGAGGGGGGGGGCAGAGGAGACTAGTCGAGGGGGGGGCAGAGGAGACTAGTCGAGGGGGGGGGGCAGAGGAGACTAGTCGAGGGGGGGGGCAGAGGAGACTAGTCGAGGGGGGGCAGAGGAGACTAGTCGAGGGGGGGGGGCAGAGGAGACTAGTCGAGGGGGGGGCAGAGGAGACTAGTCGAGGGGGGGGCAGAGGAGACTAGTCGAGGGGGGGGGGCAGAGGAGACTAGTCGGGGGGGGCAGAGGAGACTAGTCGAGGGGGGCAGAGGAGACTAGTCGAGGGGGGGGGGGGCAGAGGAGACTAGTCGAGGGGGGGGGGCAGAGGAGACTAGTCGAGGGGGGGGGGCAGAGGAGACTAGTCGAGGGGGGCGCAGAGGAGACTAGTCGAGGGGGGCGCAGAGGAGACTAGTCGAGGGGGGCGCAGAGGAGACTAGTCGAGGGGGGCGCAGAGGAGACTAGTCGAGGGGGGCGCAGAGGAGACTAGTCGAGGGGGGCGCAGAGGAGACTAGTCGAGGGGGGGCCAGAGGAGACTAGTCGAGGGGGGGGCAGAGGAGACTAGTCGAGGGGGGGGCAGAGGAGACTAGTCGAGGGGGGGGCAGAGGAGACTAGTCGAGGGGGGGGCAGAGGAGACTAGTCGGGGGGGGGGGCAGAGGAGACTAGTCGGGGGGGGGGCAGAGGAGACTAGTCGGGGGGGGCAGAGGAGACTAGTCGGGGGGGGGGCAGAGGAGACTAGTCGAGGGGGGGCCAGAGGAGACTAGTCGAGGGGGGGCCAGAGGAGACTAGTCGAGGGGGGGCCAGAGGAGACTAGTCGAGGGGGGGGCAGAGGAGACTAGTCGAGGGGGGGCAGAGGAGACTAGTCGGGGGGGGGGGGCAGAGGAGACTAGTCGAGGGGGGGCAGAGGAGACTAGTCGGGGGGGGGGCAGAGGAGACTAGTCGAGGGGGGGGGGCAGAGGAGACTAGTCGAGGGGGGGGGGCAGAGGAGACTAGTCGAGGGGGGGGGGCAGAGGAGACTAGTCGAGGGGGGGGGGCAGAGGAGACTAGTCGAGGGGGGGGGGCAGAGGAGACTAGTCGAGGGGGGGGGCAGAGGAGACTAGTCGAGGGGGGGGCAGAGGAGACTAGTCGAGGGGGAGGGGGGACTGTTCGGGGGGGGAAAGAACACTAGTCGGGGGGGCAGAGGGGGTCTAGTTAGTAGGCAGAGTACCAGTCAGATGGTCCCGGGGGGGGGGGGGTGGTGGGGGGTTCGGTCTGCACACTCGGTGTCCCCGGTCAGGCGGAGGGCTCCGGTTTCCGGTGATTACAGGTCTCCGGTAGCTCCATGCTCCGGGCTGTCAGTCTCATCTCCCGGCATGCCCCGGGCGGATGACGTGTCTCTAGTAAACACAGACGTGGCGGTAGAAGGGCCGCGCTGTCACCGCTCTCCCCTCACCTTCGGCGGATCCTTCTTCTCACTTCCCGACCTCCTCCCCCGCTCCGGTCTCCACTCACCCCCAGCCCCGTATCCCCGGCAGGACAGACGGGCAGCTTCTCTCCACTTCCGGGTTCTCTCCGCCACAGTCCGTATCCAGGAAGTGAGCTACACCAGCGAGATGAGGGGAGAGAGGACAGCGCGTCCACTGGAGGGGAAGGGAAGAGGGAAGTCACAGCGACACCGCACGGCTGGAGGACCAACAAAATACACCGCTAGAGGGGAATCCCCTGACATGTCCTGCCACGTTTATTACCAGCAGAATCAGATGATATTATTTTATATTATTTATTATCATCACATGACCAGCACTGCACTACACTGTGTATTATTATTACTGTATTCATATAATCACATTATTATTGTTACTGATATATAGAAGTTAATTTCATCTTTATTATATTTATATTACATTTTCACATCCTATTATTATTAAATTAATTCCATTATATTTATGTTTTCATATTAAATTGTATTATTAAATCAGAATTTCGGGATAATAATTCCATCGCCCATTCTTCTTGAATCTTCTTCCAGATCTGTGCAGTAATCCAGTGTGAGACTTCCTGTAATAAAGACCGACCACTGCTGCCCTCTCTCCTTGTGCAGGGGGACTGGTCTTGTCTCCGCCCCCTCCTGCAGTGGGTGGAGCCTGCTGGGCTCCTCCCACATCTCTGCTCTCTCTCCTTGTGCAGGGGGACTGGTCTTGTCTCTGCCCCCTCCTGCAGTGGGTGGAGCCTGCTGGGCCCCTCCCACAGCTTTGCTTTACCACTACTTTTCCTTTATAATGGCTTCTGGAATTTACAAATGCAGCAATTTAGAAATTGGATGAAAGGTTTAGCACTGGGAGATAAAAAGTGCATTTTCTATACAACTCTAATCTATAGATTAGACCAAAATGAAGGACAAATGAGGAGGAAAAGAGGGACAGAGGGACTTTGTTCCAAATCCGGGACAGTCCCTCCGAATCCGGGACAGTCCCGCCAAATCCGGGACAGTTAGGAACTATCCCTAACACCCTGACAAGAGGAAAAGTAATGATTTAGGAGTTTTCAGCCACACCACAGCTGAATGAACCTTTAAAAAATTGACTACGGTCTATTGACTGTCTTGTTTGTAATGGCCAAGCTTAGGACACAGGCAATGACACATAAGGAACATCAATAATGTTTCCAGCTAGCATTGATATAACTTAGGAAAACGCTGGCTAAAAGTTGGTGATGGTTCAAAAAATTGTAATTTCAGGTTGGGTTCACACATATGCGGCTGCCGGTTCGTGCCTGGTGTCCGGTGTGTCCCTGTTCACTGGTTCAGGATGCAAATCAGGTCTGAAATTTTGCCTGAATTCGCACCTGAATCAGACCCCAAGACACGCAGGACCCTTTTTTGAATGTGGACCGCGGCCGCCACCGGACCTGTGTGACCCAGCTCCATCAATGCAAAAAAAAGTTTTAAAAAATGCAGTTTTTTCGGGAGCAGTGATTTTAATAACGCTTAAAGTAAAACAATAAGCATTAAATATTCCTTTAAATATTGTGCCTGGGGGATGTCCTTAGTAGGCCTGTAAAGTAGCGCATCTTTCCCATGTTTATAACAGTGCCACAGAAAAATGACATTTCTAAAGGAAAAAAATGCAATTTAAAACTGCTCGCGGCTGTAAATGTATTGTCGGATCCAGGCAATATAGATAAAAATACCAAAAATACCCACAAAAAAATGTCATGGATGTCCCCCCCCCAAAATCCATACCAGGCCCTTCAGGTCTGGTATGAATATTAAGGGGAACCCCGCACCCAACTTTTTTTAAAAATGGTGTGGGGGGGGTCCCCCAGGCAATATATACTCTGAACAGCAGTATATATACTATACGGCCTGCCCTATATACTCTGCAGAAAATTGGGCCTTAGGTGTTGGTAGTACCAAAACACTGTAACCCCTCAGAGGTACTCTTGGTGGGCGCAGGAATGGGCCCTGCTGTGAAATATTATATCAAGAATTGTAATTACATGCCCTTGTTACACAGGGGCAGAAAAATGGGGCCTTGGGTGGTGGTGGCACAACACTGTAACCCCTCACAGACACTCTTGTTGGGCGCAGGAACGGGGCCTGCTGTGAAACATGACTGCCAGCTTCTTGTCCTTCTGCACCCCCTCTCTCTAGGCTCACGTTACTCACTTTCTCAACCTGGGAACCAACATCGGAGCCTTCAAATCGCTGCGCATCCTCCAGCAGCATGTAACCGACACTGTGGTCGAATAATTCTGGGGACTCCTTCGTGCATGATGGCGGGGCTACGGAAGGAGCTGGTGGAATAGGCGAACACCCGATGTTCGAGTCGAACTTATGTTCGACTCGAACCGCGGGCTCATCCCTAATCAGGAACTGTCTAAACTAGGAATCAGGCAACCAATATAAGGAACAACATTATGGCTTCCACCTAGCATTGCACTACCTTTGGAAAATGCCAGTCCAGTCAGCGTTGGTTCATAAATTCAGAATTCATAAATTTTCAGCCAAGTCACAACCAATCAAACCCTTCAAAAATGTACTTTGGTCTAATGAATGTCCTACTTGTATAAATCTGTAACTGACAACAAAACAAACTAGGAAACGGGCAACCAACATGAGGAACATCAATATGGCTTCCAGCTGGCCTTGAGTTACCTTCGGAAAACACCAACCAAAAGTCAGCAATTTTTCAAAAATTCCAAATTTTTGGCCAAACTGCAACTGATTGAACGTTTCAAAAGTTTACTTCAGTCTAATGACTGTCCCATTTACGTTATCTGGAACTGTCTACACTAAGATGCAGGCAACCAACGAGGAACCATTGAGGAACATCAATATGGCTTCCAGCTGTCATTGCACCACCTTGGGAAAAGGTCAACCCAAAGATGGCAATGGTTCAAAAATTGTGAATTTTTTAGGGCCAAATCACAAGCGATCAAACTCTGTAATGACTGTCCTATTTGTATTATTTGAAAATATTCAAAGTAGGACACAGGCAACCAGCGCGAGGAGCATCTTTATGGCTTCTTCATAGCATTGCACTACCTTTGGAAGATACCAAAGGATGAAGATGGTCGCCTTCAGGTTATAAATAAAGTCTCCATATTTTTTTTTCATCTGGTGAAACAGCAGGAAGCACCACAAACCGCAATGGTGATGGGCAAGGATGCGCCACACACCCAGCAACCAATCAGATCTCAGGTAGAGTCAGAACACGGACAGGCATGTTTCTGATGGGTTGCTGTGCGTTATTGCACATCGCCTTAATGAATAAAGCCAGTGTTTGTCAGAAATGTGTTGAGGATTACTCATACAATTAAATGTCTGCCTGGCAGCGGTGATTGTTCCGGAATGGCGCGTACATTGCATTCGGCCCGTGGGAAGGGCCCTTATTGCGTTTGAAAAGGGTGGGGTGCACCGAGTATACAAGCAGGATGTCCACAATTACGCCCCATCTAATTCCTGGCATCCTCCTTCCATTTATGCAAATATCTTCCTCAATGTACATTCAGTCTGTTTGTAGAAGTATTACTCCTAATATCACTGAGCACAGCCAGACGTCGGGTTCTTATATTGGCCTGCTAAGCCAAGCCCCTCCCCCCCACATTGTTCCAAAAAATCAAGAACCTGTAAACACCAAGAGATATATCTACATTGATTCCTGATCTGTTCTATGAGCAAATCACTGAATACATTCTATTCTATTTCACAGCACACTGTGAGCTTTTCACCATGTGCATTAGAAGAGGTCCAGGCAGCCGGCAAGCAAGTAAGTAGTCAGTATCCAGGCAGAAGTCAAGGCAGGTGGCAGGAAAGATAGTAGTTGGTGTCGAGGTTGAGACAAGCAGCAGGCAAGAGAGTAGTCATACCCAGGCAGAGGTCGAGGCAGGCAGTAGGGTGGTCAGTGTCTAGGCAAAGTGTGAGGCAGTCAGCAGGCTAGTATGATCTTCTGGAGGAAGCCATCCTATTCTGCGAACCCAGAGCATCACCGATCACAATAAAGAGCCTATGAGGTAGGATCTTTACCATGTGATCAGCTGTGTCCAATCACAGTGTAAACAGGAAATGCCAGCTTTTGGCATTCCTCTTCTCACGCTGACAGCATGTGAGGAGAGGAGAGCCGGTAAGTGGCATTCTTCAGCGGGGACATCTGCACTGACAATCAGGGCACTGATCATCAGTTCTGCCCTTCAGTGTCCATTAGTGCTGCCTGTCAGTGCCCATTAGTTATGCGTGTCAGTGCCAACTCATCAGTGCCACCTATCAGTGCCCATAAGTGCTGCCTCTCGGTGCCCATCAGTGCTGCATATCAGTGTCCATCAGTTATGCGTGTCAGTGCCACCTATCAGTGCCATCTATCAGTGCCCATAAGTGCTGCCTATCAGTACGCATAAGTGATGCCTATAAGTGCCCATTAGTTCTGCATATAAGTACCCATCAATGCTGCATATTAGTGCCTCCTCATCAATGCTCATCAGTGCCACCTCATCAATGCCCATCAGTGCAGCCTGTCAGTGCCCATAAGTGATGCCTGTCAGTGTCCATCAGTGATGCCCGTCAGCGCCGCCTCATCAGTGCCACCTATCCGTGCCGCCTCATCAGTGCCACCTATCCGTGCCGCCTATCAGTGCCACCTATCTGTGCCGCCTATCAGTGCCCATAAGTGCTGTCTATCAGTGCGAATCAGTACTGCATATCAGTGTCGCCTATCAATGCTGCACAATAGTGCCTCCTTATCAGTGCCCATCAGTGCCTATCAGTGCCTACTTATCTGTGCACATCAGTGCCCATCAATGCCCATCAGTGCAGCCTGTCAGTGCCCATCAATGCTGCATATTAGTGCTTCCTCATCAATGCTCATCAGTGCCACCTCATCAATGCCCATCAGTGCAGCCTGTCAGTGCCCATCAGTGATGCCTTTCAGTGTCCATCATTGATGCCCGTCAGTGTCGCCTCATCAGTGCCGCCTAACAGTGCCCATAAGTGCTGCCTATCAGTGCCCATCAGTGCTTATCAGTGCATCCTTATCAGTGCCTATCAGTGCATCCTTATCAGTGCCTATCAGTGCCTCCTTATCTGTGCACATCAGTGCCTATCAGTGCATCCTTATCAGTGCCTATCAGTGCATCCTTATCAGTGCCTCCTTACCTGTGCCCATCAGTGCCTATCAGTGCCTCCTTATCAGTGCCCATCAGTGCTGCATATCAGTGCCATCTCATCAGTACCCATCAGTGCAGCCTATCAGTGCACATCAGGGAAGGGGAAATTACTTATTTACTAAGTTTTATAACAGAAACTAAGAAAAACTATTTTTTTTCAACATCTTTCATCTGTTTTAATTTGTTTAGCAAAAAAAAAAAACCCCAGTGATGATCAAGTACCACCAAAAGAAACCTCTATCTGTCTCAAAAAATGATACAAATGTCATATGGGTACAGTGCAGCATGACCGCGCGATTGTCATTCAAAGTATGACAGCGCAGATAGCTGAAAATTGGCCTGGGCAGGAAGGGGGTGAAAGGTCCCAGGATGGAAGGGGTTAATTGGATGCATTGTGGGATCCTGACATCCGCGCGTTTTACGGGGACACTCTGATTTTTTTTTTTTTCTTATAAACATTTCTCCGGCAGCCGAAGGGTCAAGCGATCGCCGGAGCCCGGAGCTCTTCCAAAATTCCTGATGTCTAATGAGCCAGATAACGCGGTTTTATTATTAATCATTGGCGCTTTCAGAAAATGGCTTTGCAGTGATCCGACTTCTGAGGAGAAATCAATAGGAGACCGAAATTGTAAGTATGCAAATGACACGGTGACAAAGGCACTCATCTGTATAATGAACACTAAGACTTCATTTACTCAATTATGTTTCTCAAAAGGCTCTCCCCTCCCCCCCCTCCTCCTCCCCAGCCCCCCCACCCAAAAAGATTTCACATCATTTCTGCATCAACTTCCAGACATTTCTCTGCATAAAATTATTCGTTCGGTGTGAAATTGAGCTCCCGCTAATGGCGCGCTCGGGGCCGCTCCGTGAATTTCTGAGGATCTGCGGGAAATCCGGTCTCCTGGGTTTCCCCCTGTGTGGAGCCAGGAAATGGGGACAAAGAGGACATGGATTCTAGCGGAGAGGACACCGCGGTGCCTGGCGGGGGAAGGATGGTGGCTGCCGTCACCGGAGACATTGGTAATGACTTCCAGCAAGCGGTGCGAAGCTGGAACAGCCATGGAGGTTACAGAGCAAAATGGAGGCCCCCCATGATGCTTCTGCTTTCTGGAGAGGAATGTAAATGAAGAGACCTTGTCTTCTTGTCCATTCAAGGTGAAGTGACAGGGTCTCTTTAAAGCTCCCCAACCTTTCCGGCTGTTCCACCTCCAAATATCCAGCGTCCACTGGTGTTGGTGCTTACAGGGAGCGCTAAAGCCACCTCCTGTGCCAGGCGCTAAGCCCAAGCTCGGCATCATGGAAGGAGGTTGCATGCTGTTATAGTTGACACCCCTGGCAGGTGACGCGTCCTCTCCAAAGGCTCAGTAACAACGTGGTCTTCACCGGGTCACCCTGCATAGAGTAATAGGCCAGTGACCCAAGGTGACACAGGTTGTGACCCTAAGGATCACCCCAACAAAGGGTCACAGGGACTATGCTGTCAAAACAGGAGAGAGATACTGCAAGAAGTCATGGTTCAGGTAGAGGCAGGCAGCAGGCAAGAGAGTAGTCAATATCCAGGCAGAGGTCAGGGCAGATGGCAAGCAAGAGAGCAGTTGGTATTCAGGCAGAGGTTGAGGAAGGCGGCAAGCAAGAGAGTAGTCTGTGTCCAAGCAGAGGTCAAGGCAGTAGTCAGTCTCAAGGCAGAGTTTGAGGCAGTCAGCAGTCAAGACAGTTGTAAATAACCGGGCAGAGGACAACGTGGTCTTCACCAGGTCACCCTGCATAGAGTAATAGGCCAGTGACCCAAGATGACACAGGTTATGACCCTAAGGATCACCCCAACAAAGTTTACAGGGACTATGCTGTCGAAACAGGAGAGAGATACTGCAAGAGGTCCTGGTTCAGGTGGAGGGAGGCAGCAGGCAAGAGAGTAGTCAGTATCCAGGCAGAGGTCAGGGCAGGTGGCGAGCAAGAGAGCAGTTGGTGTTCAGGCAGAGGTTGAGGAAGGCGGCAAGCGAGAGAGTAGTCCGTGTCCAAGCAGAGGTCAAGGCAGTAGTCAGTCTCAAGGCAGAGTTTGAGGCAGTCGGCAGTCAAGACAGTTGTAATTAAACCGGGCAGAGGACAACGTGGTCTTCACCAGGTCACCCTGCATAGAGTAATAGGCCAGTGACCCAAGATGACACAGGTTGTGACCCTAAGGATCACCCCAACAAAGGGTCACAGGGACTATGCTGTCGAAACAGGAGAGAGATACTGCAAGAGGTCATGGTTCAGGTAGAGGCAGGCAGCAGGCAAGAGAGTAGTCAGTATCCAGGCAGAGGTCAGGGCAGGTGGCAAAAAGGAAAATAGTTGGTATCCAGGCAGTGGTTAAGGCAGGCAGCAGGTAAGAGAGTAGTCAGTATCCAAGCAGAGATCAAGGCAGACGGCAAGCAAGAGGATTGTTGGTATTCAGGCAGAGGTTGAGGAAGGCAGCAAGCAGGAGAGTAGTCTGTGCCCAAGCAGAAGTCAAGGCAGCTAACAGGCGAGTCAGTAGTCAGTCTCAAGGCAGAGTTTGAGGCAGTCAGCAATCAAGACAGTTGTAAATAACCGGGCAGAGGACAACGTGGTCTTCACCAGGTCACCCTGCATTGAGTAATAGGCCAGTGACCAAAGATAACACAGGTTGTGATCCTAAGGATCACCCCAACAAAGGGTCACAGGGACTATGCTGTCGAAACAGGAGAGAGATACTGCAAGTGGTCATGGTTCAGGTGGAGGCAGTCAGCAGGCAAGAGAGTAGTCAGTATCCAGGCGGAGGTCAGGGCAGGTGGCGAGAAATGGAATAGTTGGTATCTAGGCAGAGGTTAAGGCAGGCAGCAGGTAAGAGAGTAGTCAGTATTCAGGCAGAGGTCAGGGCAGATGGCAAGAAAGAGAATAGTTGGTATCTAGGCAGAGGTTAAGGCAGGCAGAAGGTAAGAGAGTAGTCAGCAGAGGAGTTGCTAGGTCTACAAAAGATCTGGGGCTAGAGCCCATAGCAGCGTAGTAAAGAAAGTCATACGCTTGGGCTGGCATACATAGGTATATAATATACGTGTGTGTGTGTATATATCCCCAGAGAGCCCCCCAATTACATCAGGGTCCCCAGAGAACCCCTGCAGAGACTCGGGGCTATGGGCCCCAGATTCGGGGCTATAGCCCCAAAAGCCACCCCCTAGCGACGCCACTGGTAGTCAGTATCCAGGCAGAGATCAAGGCAGACGGCAAGCAAGAGGGTAGTTGGTATTCAGGCAGAGGTTGAGGAAGGCGGCAAGCAAGAGAGTAGTCCGTGCCCAAGCAGAGGTCAAGGCAGCTAACAGGCAAGTCAGTAGTCAGTCTCAAGGCAGAGTTTGAGGCAGTCAGCAGTCAGGAGAGTAGTAAAAAACGGGGCAGAAGTTGAGGCAGGCAAGAGAGTCGTTGGTTACCAGGCAGACATAGAGGCAGATGGCAAAAAAGAGGGTAGTCGGTGTTCAGGCAGACAGCAGGCAAGAGAGTAGTCATTTACAGGCATTGGTTAAGGCAGGCAGTAGGCAAGGGAGTAATTAGTGTTCAGGTCAGATGACAAAAAAAAAAAGAGAGTAGTCGATGTCCAAGCAGAGGTAGAGGCAGGCAAGAGAGTAGTCAGTCCAAATAAAGGAAGAAGCCATGATCCAGCGTGTGTGTGACTCACCATACACACAGACAGGACAGACCCCTGGATGTACTAACACAGATGCTGGAGGGACTGGGTATTGTGCACTGGCCGCTGCAGCAGAAGGAATGATGTGAGGAGTGCTGTAGAGATGCCCTGAATGGACAAGGTGACAGGGTCTCTTTAAGCAAACACTGAAAATACAAAACATGTGCCTGGGTCATGTATACATAAGTAATGTGAAGCTTTACCAGCTTCACATTACAAGTGTGTCCTGACGAAGCAAAATAGCGAAACGCGTTGACGCACAGGGGCTCACTGCCATCTATTTGGTGTTAACCTTTTGTTTACACTAGACACTTATCACCACCATATGTGTATTGTATGTTTTTCATTCTTTTTCTACTTGACCTGTTTTTTTATGATTCATTGTTAATAAAATATCAATTTTACTATACTCCTGTCCATTTTGCCTGAAAAGTCAGAACCGGTAACTTTTGGCCCTTTACCCCCCCCCCCCCCAAGTTAGCTTTAGCAGCTCTGTACACCCGTCTTCATGAAAATCTGTACAAATCTGGGGGGGGGGTCACTAACCATGCAAACCAATAGGCTTTCATCTTTCAGATACAGTTACTGATGGTTACTATCGGCGCCTGGTCCAGTTTTCTTTTCTTTGGTCTTTTAGATCAGCCCAAATAATGGTTTCTCTGCCACCTTCAGTTCCACCTGGAAAACAATCTCACTCCAAGGCAGCTGGAATAAAAGAGATTAAAGAATAAAAAAAAAAGAAAAAAAAAGAAGAAAAGTAACATTTCCTGGCTAATTTTTTATTTTCATTTATGAATGTTAGAAGTCAGGTTGAGCGCAATGTCCCGTATTTTGTCTAAAAGATTAAAGAGGAACTGCAGTCTGCTCACATAATTTGCAATTAAAACATCTTTGCTGTTCTGAAACTTCCCTCCAACCACTTTGCATATTATTTTACATATATACTGTGATTCTGTACTTGCCAAATATGCTGCAGAAATCTCCCACTCCACGGAGTCTGGCTGCAGCCATTTTAACTGTGGGCAGCCGAAGCTGCTGCCCCTTCACTTCCTGGATTTACACAGACACACAGAGGCACACCTCCAGCTCTGCAGCTCTGATTGGCCCTCTTATGACTCATCCCCCCTCCCTTCCTGGCAAACTCGCATGAGAGTGAGAGAGAGGGCTGTGCATGATGTCATAAGCCTAGGCTTTTCACCAGACAAGAAACAGGGAGTGGGCTTTATAAGTAGGGTTGCCTTTTTCTTCAAGCCAAACCCGAACACTTTAGCCGCGCACAGCAAAAAAAAAAAAAAATTGTTAGCATACCTTATAGGATTGTAAAAGACCTGGGACATCTTTGGGTGCTCCAAAGAGAATAGTAATGTGGCGTGCATAGTGCCCCCTCATCCTCCTATCGGGCACTGTTCTGCGCTACATTCCTGTCTGAATATTGTGTCCGGGTTTCGGTTGGACTGAAACCCGGACACATGATTCAAAACCTGAACTGTCCGGGTGAATCCCGGACAGGTGGCAACCCTATGTATAAGGTATTTACTGGCAAAAAAAAATAAAAAAAATTTACTATCCAAAGTTAAAACAACAAGAAGGGCAGAAGATTTCATAGATGGAAAGATGAAAAAATGACTGAAGGTCCCCTTTAATGCCTGTATCTATCACTAGCTCCATCACCACGTTTTTCTGAACCCGCACACATTGATGTTTTATTGTTTGCCTGATAATCATAATGCCGTGTACACACGACCGGACTTTTCAGCATCAAAGGTCCGACGATCTTTCCGACGGAGTTACGTCAAAACGGACTTGCCTCCACACGATCACACCAAAGTCCGACTGATTCGTACGTGATGACGTACGACCGGACTAGTATAGGGAAGTTCATAGCCAGTAGCCAATAGCTGCCCTAGCGTCGTTGTTTGTCTGTCGGACTAGCATACAGACGAACTGACTTTTCGACCGGACTCGAGCCTGTCGGAAAGATTTGAAACATGTTCTATTTCTAAAGTCTGTCTGATTTTTCGACTGCAAAGGTCCGATGAAGCCCACACACGATCGAATTGCCCGGCGGATTCGTTCCGTCGGACCTTTGCTGTCGAAAAGTCCGGTCGTGCGTACACGGCATAAGATCATAGACTCATCATTGAAGGACATCACATATGTTTTGAAACCAACATTTGCCAAAACCCAGATCAGTCATCTGGATCAACGGGCCAAGCTGCCCAGAGCATATGATGGAACCACCTATTTGCCAGGCATTGTGGGGCTCAATAACATCAAAGCTAATGATGTTCTGTGGGCATTATCCAATGTGCCCCCAATTGAGGTACTACAGTCAGGTCCATAAATATTGGGACATCGACACAATGTTAATCTTTTTGGCTCTATACAACACCACAATGGATTTGAAATGAAACGAACAAGATGTGCTTTAACTGCAGACTTTCAGCTTTAATTTGAGGGTATTTACATCCAAATCAGGTGAACGGTGTAGGAATTACAACAGTTTGTATATGTGCCTCCCACTTTTTAAAGGGACCAAAAGTAATGGGACAGATTAACAATCATCCATCAAACTTTCACTTTTTAATACTTGGTTGCAAATCCTTTGCAGTCAATTACAGCCTGAAGTCTGGAAGGCATAGACATCACCAGACGCTGGGTTTCATCCCTGGTGATGCTCTGCCAGGCCTCTACTGCAACTGTCTTCAGTTCCTGCTTGTTCTTGGGGCATTTTCCCTTCAGTTTTGTCTTCAGCAAGTGAAATGCATGCTCAATCGGATTCAGGTCAGGGGATTGACTTGGCCATTGCATAACATTCCACTTCGTTCCCTTAAAAAACTCTTTGGTTGCTTTCGCAGTATGCTTCGGGTCATTGTCCATCTGCACTGTGAAGCGCCGTCCAATGAGTTCTGAAGCATTTTGCTGAATATGAGCCGATAATATTGTCCGAAACACTTCAGAATTCATCCTGCTGCTTTTGTCAGCAGTCACATCATCAATAAATACAAGAGAACCAGTTCCATTGGCAGCCATACATGCCCACGCCATGACACTACCACCACCATGCTTCACTGATAAGGTGCTTTGGATCATGAGCAGTTCCTTTCCTTCTCCATACTCTTCTCTTCCCATCACTCTGGTACAAGTTGATCTTGGTCTCATTTGTCCATAGGTTGTTGTTCCAGAACTGTGAAGGCTTTTTTAGATGTTGTTTGGCAAACTCTAATCTGGCCTTCCTGTTTTTGAGGCTCACCAATGGTTACATCTTGTGGTGAACCCTCTGTATTCACTCTGGTGAAGTCTTCTCTTGATTGTTGACTTTGACACACATACACCTACCTCCTGGAGAGTGTTCCTGATCTGGCCAACTGTTGTGAAGGGTGTTTTCTTCACCAGGGAAAGAATTCTTCGGTCATCCACCACAGTTGTTTTCCGTGGTCTTCAGGGTCTTTTGGTGTTGCTGAGCTCACCGGTGCGTTCTTTCTTTTTAAGGATGTTCCAAACAGTTGATTTGGCCACACCTAATGTTTTTGCTATCTCTCTGATGGGTTTGTTTTGTTTTTTCAGCCTACTGATGGCTTGCTTCACTGATAGTGACAGCTCTTTGGATCTCATATTGAGAGTTGACAGCAACAGATTCCAAATGCAAATAGCACACTTGAAATGAACTCTGGACCTTTTATCTGCTCCTTGTAAATGGGATAATGAGGGAATAACACACACCTGGCCATGGAACAGCTGAGCAGCCAATTATCCCATTACTTTTGGCCCTTAAAAAGTGGGAGGCACATATACAAACTGATGTAATTCCTACACCGTTCACCTGATTTGGATGTAAATACCCTCAAATTAAAGCTGAAAGTCTGCAGTTAAGGCACATCTTGTTCGTTTCATTTCAAATCCATTGTGGTGGTATATAGAGCCAAAAAGATTAGAATTGTGTCAATGTCCCAATATTTATGGACCTGACTGTACTTCCTGAAGGAAGAAAACTATAAAGACATCCAGCACCCACCCCGAGAAATATAATGTTTTTGGCTGGTTTAGAGGCTTGGAGAGCTGATGAGAAAACTGTGGAACCCCAGAAATGTTAACGCCCATGTTACCCCCCACCCCCCCCCCCCCCTAAAATGCTGCAGGTTGTAGTTCTGTGCAGCAAAAAGAAATTCCAAATGACAAAGCAGGGTGATGGTGTGGACTTTCTTTCCTGGTTCTTAAATGCCTTGAACTCCGCTCTCGAGGGTACCAAGAAGAAGAAGATAACTGTAACGGAAGTGTTTCAGGGACAGATGAGGATTTTCACTAAGGCTCGATTCACATCTATGCATGTTGCTTTTGAGCGTTTCTGGAGTTTTTTTTGTGATGCATTTTTGAGCAGCGTTTTTGCAGCATTTTTACAGTTTTTTTGCAGCGTTTTTGCCGCGTTTTGCTTTTTTTTTTCTTTACAATTTTTTTCAGACTGTATACAGCCTAAAAAAAAAAAAAAAATGCAAAACGCATCAAAAACGCTGCAAAAACGCTCCAAAAACACTGCACTTGCGTTTTTGATGCTGGTCCATTGAATTCTATTACATGCAAAACGCTACAAAATGCAAAATGCATAAAAAAACGCGCTAGTGTGAATGGAGCCTTAGAAGGTGCCCCATCCTGATCTGCCAGCAGAGGAGAAAGAGCAGCTCCTGCAGAATGAGGAGTGCCAGGAAACCATGCTGGAGTCTCCTTTCATGTACAGGCGGTCCCACAGCCGGGGGGCGCCCACAGTTAGGATGCCGGCGCCCCGGGGAGGAGGGGGAGAGGAGCGGGGCTTCGTTCCCCCCGCATCGCTGGACCGTGGGACGGGCGAGTTTTCCAATTATTAAAAGTCAGCAGCTGCGCTTTTTGTACCCGCTGACTTTTAAATGGGTGGAGCTCCGCTTTAAGTTGAATTTGTTTGTAAGTCGGGAACAGGTACATTTTTTTAAGTGAAGCTCCAGTCAAAAAAATTATTTTTACGTTTTTTTTGGATAGCACAGGGAAGGGTTAAAGTGCAATCTGGAATCGTACGAGGAAAATTTTCGGGTATGTCCGATCGAAAAATATCGGATGAACGGTCGTGATCGGCTGCCGAAAGTAGTGTACACACCATCCGAATATCGTACGATCCTTCCTCGGACGACCGATTTCGTACGATATTCGGATCGTGTGTACATTGTGGGGCCATTGGTCTAGTGCACGAGATATGTAAATCACCTGTCACTCACAGCAAGGGGGAGGAACTTGACAAAGTTTTTCTCTGTTTGTCAAGATTTATCTCACTGAACAATAAAAGAGGATTGCTCAGAGATGGATTAAAGCGGGATTCCAGCCAGCTAAATTTTTTTTTTTTTTTTAAAGTCGGCAGCTACAAACACTGTAGCTGCTGACTTTAACCACTTCATTACCCGCCCATAGTCAAATGACAGCCACAGATGGGATCTCCCATCCTGGGTGGCCGTCATATGACGTCCTGGGCCTTCCCGGCCAGCTAAGGGGCGCGCGCGCGAGCGCGCCCGCCGCGATGTCCGCCGGGCACCCGCGATTGCCCGTTAACCGAGCAGGACCGTGGATCTGTGTGTGTAAACACACAGATCCACGTCCTGTCAGGTGAGAGGAGACCGATCTGTGTTCCCAGTACAGAGGAACACCGATCGGTCTCCTCCCCTTGTGAGTCCCCTCCCCCCTACAGTTAGAATCACTCCCCTAGGAAACATTTAACCCCTCGTCTCCCCCTAGTGGTTAACCCCTTCACTGCCTGTCACATTTATACAGTAATCAATGCAATTTTATAGCATTGATCGCTGTATAAATGTGAATGGTCCCAAAAATGCGTCAAAAGTGTCCGATGTGTCCGCCATAACGTCGCAGTCACGAAAAAAAAATCGTGATCACCAAAAAAAAAAAAATTTTTTAAAAATGCCATAAATCTATCCCGTATTTTGTAGACGCTATAACTTTTGTGCAAAGCCATCAATATACGCTTATTGCGTTTTTTTTTTTTACCAAAAATATGTAGAAGAATACGTATCGGCCTAAACTGAGGAAAAAAATTTTTTTTTTTTTTTTTTTTTTAAATTGGGATTTTTATTATAGCAAAAAGTAAAAAGTAAAAAATATTGTGTTTTTTTTTTCAAAATTGTCGCTCTTCTTTTGTTTATAGCGCAAAAAATAAAAACCGCAGAAGTGATCAAATACCACCAAAAGAAAGCTCTATTTGTGGAGAAAAAAGGACGTCAATTTTGTTTGGGTACAACGTCACACGACCGCGCAATTGTTGTTTAACCACTTGACCACTGGGCACTTAAACCCCCCTTAATAACCAGACCAATTTTCAGCTTTCGGTGCTCTCACACTCTGAATGACAGTTACTCAGTCATGCAACACTGTACCCAAATGAAATTTTTGTCCTTTTTTTCACACAAATAGAGCTTTCTTTTGGTGGTATTTAATCACCGCTGGGTTCTTTATTTTTTGCGCTATAAAAGAAAAAAGACTGAAAATTCTGTAAAAAATGCATTTTTCTTCGTTTCTGTTATAAAATTTTGCAAATTAGTAATTTTTTCTTCATATATTTTGGCCAAAATTCATACCGCTACATATCTTTGGGAAAAATAATCCAAATCGGTGTATATTATTTGGTCTTTGTGAAAGTTATAGAGTCCACAAGCTATGGTGCCAATCTCTGAAAATTGATCACCCCTGAATTACTGACGGCCTATCTCATTTCTTGAGACCCTAACATGCCAGAAAAGTACAAATACCCCCAAATGACCCCTTTTTGGAAAGAAGACATTCCAAGGTATTTAGAAAGATGCATGATGAGTTGTCATTTTTTCCCACAATTCTTTGCAAAATCAAGATTTTTTTTTTCTTTTTTTTTTTTTCACAAAATTGTCATATTAGCAGGTTATTTCTCACACAACGCATATGCATACCACAAATTACACCCCAAAACACATTCTGCTATTACTCCCGAGTACGGCGATACCACATGTGTGAGACTTTTACACAGCGTGGCCACATACAGAGGCCCAACATGCAGGGGAGCACCTTCAGGCGTTCTGGAGTGCCCAGGCCATTTCTGACATTTCTCTCCTACATGTAAAAATCATCATTTATTTGCTAGAAAATTACATAGAACCCCAAAACATTATATATATTTTTTTAGCAAAGACCCTAGAGAATACAATGGCGGTCGTTGCAACTTTTTATCTCGCACGGTATTTGCGCAGCAATCTTTTGAACGCTTTTTTTTAAAAAAAAAAAACCAGTTTTGTGCTTTAAAAAAAACAAAATAGTAAAGTTAGCCCAATATTTTTGCATAATGTGAAAGATGAAGTTATGCCGAGTAAATAGATACCTAACATGTCACCCTTCAATATTGCACATGCTCGTGGAATGGCGCCAAACTTTGCTACTTAAAAATCCCCATAGGAGACGCTTTAAAATTTTTTACTGGTTACATGTTGTGAGTTACAGAGGAGATCTAGGGCCAAAATTATTGCGCTTGCTCTACCGATCGCAGTGATACCTCACATGTGTGGTTTGAACACAGTTTTCATATGTGGGCGGGACTTACGTATGTGTTCGCTTCTGCATGCGAGCACACGGGGATACGGGGAAATTTTTTTTTTTTTTATTGTTCATTTTACTTTATTAATTTTAGTTTGAGACTTTTTTCCAAAAAATAAATTTTTTCATCACTTTTATTTCTATTACAAGGAATGTAAACATCCCCTGTAATAGGAATATGGCATGACAGGTCCTCTTTACAGTGAGATATGGGGTCAATAAGACCTCACATCTCACCTCTAGGCTGGGAAGCCTGAAATTAAAAAAAATGATCCTGGCTTCGATCTTAGCGGTGAGTCGGTAGAAGCACCTGAGGGCGGCGAGAGGGGGGGACGTCCCCTCTCGCCTCCCGTAAGAACGATCAAGCAGTGGAACAGCCGCTATGATCATTCTTATGGTGTAGGGAATCGCCGGCTGAAAAATCTGATATCTGAATGATGCCTGTAGCTGCATCCGTCATTGAGATATCCCCGCACAAAGTCAAGGACGTCGTATGACGGAAGGCGGGCGGGAAGTGGTTAAAACACATTTTTTTAACACAAAATTGTCCATTTATACAATATTTCTAACACATAGCATGTACATACCAAAATGACACCCCAAAATAGATTCTCCTACTTCTCCTGAGTACGGTAATACCACATGTGTGAGACTTCCACAGCCTGGCCACATACAGAGGCCGAGTACCACCGAGTATGGCAGAGCATGGCTGGGTATGGCTGAGTATGGCTGGGTATCACCGAGTATTGCAGAGTATTGCAGGGTATTTCAGAGTATTGCACAGGGTATTGCAGAGTATTGCGGGGCATTGCAGAGTATTGCAGAGTATTGCGGGGTATTGCAGAGTATTGCGGGGTATTGCACAGTATTGCGGGGTATTGCAGAGTATTGCAGGGTATTCCAGAGTATTGCACAGGGTATTGCAGAGTATTGCACAGGGTATTGCAGGGTATTGCAGGGCATTGCAGAGTATTGCAGGGTATTGCAGAGTATTGCACAGGGTATTGCAGAGTATTGCGGGGCATTGCAGAGTATTGCAGAGTATTGCGGGGTATTGCAGAGTATTGCAGGGTATTGCAGAGTATTGCAGGGTATTGCAGAGTATTGCGGGGTATTGCAGAGTATTGCAGAGTATTGCGGGGTATTGCAGAGTATTGCAGGGTATTGCAGAGTATTGCAGAGTATTGCAGGGTATTGCAGAGTATTGCGGGGTATTGCAGGGCATTGCAGAAAATTGCGGGGCATTGCAGAGTATTGCAGAGTATTGCGGGGCATTGCAGAGTATTGCAGAGTATTGCGGGGTATTGCAGATTATTGCAGGGCATTGCAGAGTATTGCAGAGTATTGCAGGGTATTGCAGAGTATTGCGGGGTATTGCAGGGCATTGCAGAAAATTGCGGGGCATTGCAGAGTATTGCAGAGTATTGCGGGGCATTGCAGAGTATTGCACAGGGTATTGAAGAGTATTGTGGGGTATTGCAGAGTATTGTGGGGTATTGCAGAGTATTGTGGGGTATTGCAGAGTATTGTAGGGTATTGCAGAGTATTGCGGGGCATTGCAGAGTATTGCAGAGTATTGTGGGGCATTGCAGAGTATTGCACAGGGTATTGAAGAGTATTGTGGGTATTGCAGAGTATTGTGGGGTATTGCAGAGTATTGTGGGGTATTGCAGAGTATTGTGGGGTATTGCAGAGTATTGTAGGGTATTGCAGAGTATTGCGGGGCATTGCAGAGTATTGCAGAGTATTGTGGGGTATTGCAGAGTATTGCAGAGTATTGTGGGGTATTGCAGAGTATTGTAGGGTATTGCAGAGTATTGTAGGATATTGCAGAGTATTGCGGGGCATTGCAGAGTATTGCACAGGGAATTGCAGAGTATTGCCCAGGGAATTGCAGAGCATGGGGGGGGATGGCTGAGCATGGAGGGATGGATGGATGTGACTGTACATGTCACTGAGCTGCGCTGTGGGCACTACACCTGCAGCCCACAGCGCGGCTCCCATCCGATCTCTCCCCCTCTGTACCGATCGGTACAGAGAGGGGAGGGAGGAACCGGCGCCATGACATGACTCCGGTCTGTTTACATGTGATTGCTCCATCACTTGACGGAGCGATCACATGGTAAACGGCCGCGATCAGCGGCCATTTACCGTGATCCACGGATGTGATCCACTGAGCCTTGCAGGCCTCACTGCCAGTTTCCTACTGCGCACGCGCGAGCGGCGCTTTGTGAATGGGACGCGCTGTGTTGTGGGACAGAACACACCGCCCCCCATCCCCCAGAAGACAACGCGGGGAGCAGAAGACTGAAGATCACCGCGGTGTAGGAAGAGGCAGATTAGGAAGACTGCCTAGCAACAGCCATTTCACGTAAGTTAAAAAAAAAAAAATTTTTTCTTCCATTTTTTTAGGTATTTTTTTGTGCAATTTTTTTTTTCAGGGTGGACCTCCACTTTATCTTTGTGTGGCAAGACTGGGCTCAAATGATAGGAAATCTTATACTCTGTAATGTTTGTGTTGCTGTCTGGGCCCCTGTTCAGAAGATTTCACCTATGTCCCTACGACAATTGGATTTTGAAAATTTTGGGTTGTTGCTGAAACAAGGATTGGTGATAAACCTTCAGTAGAGACACCTTTTCCCCATAATAACTCTTATGCCGGGTACACACGATCGGACTTCTCGTCGGAAAAAGATACGACGGCTTTTCCGACGGGATTCCGCTCAAGCTCGCCTTGCATACACATGGGTCGCGCAAAAGTTCGCTGAACTTACGACCGTCAAGAACGCGGCGACGTACAACGCTACGACGAGCCCGGAAGATGACGTTCAATGCTTCCGAGTAGACATGTGCACAGCCAAAAAATTCGTTCATTTTCGTTTCATTAGTTTATTATTTATTTCGTTTTTCGGGTCATTCGTTATGATCGCGATTTGTAAATTCGTTCATTCGTAAATGCGTTTATTCATACATTCGTACGTTCGTAAATTCGAACATTCGTTCATTCGTACATTTTTACATTTGTAAATTCGTACATTCGTAAATTAGTAAAAATCGTACATTTGTAAATTCGAAGTTTGAAAATCCAAAAACCCGAAAATTCAAAAATCTGAAATAGTAACTAACTATTAAATTATCGGTATTGCAATTTCCTTTCAAAATTTGACTGTCAGTGAACGTAACAAATACGAATTTATCCGAAGTTACGAATTATCCAAAACGAATGCTGCATTTAAACAAATGGTACGGAACAAATTAATAATAAATAATAATATTAAAATGTTGTTATTATTATTATTATTGTTATTTATTATTATTAATTCATTACGTTCCATTCTGTTTTTTCGGGTCATTCATAACTTCGGATAAATTTGTATGTGTTACGTTCACTAACAGCCAAATTTGAAAGGAAATTACAATACCCATCTATAATTTAAAAGTTACTAGTAATTACTAATAGTTAAATTATTATTAGTTAACTATTATTTCAGATTTCCGAATTTTCGAATTTACAAATTTACGAATTCACTAATGTACGAATGTACAATTGCCCGAATTTACGAATGTCCAATTTTATCGAATTTACGAATATTCGGAAAAATTCGTTAAACGGGTTTTCGTTAATTTGGATATTCCCGAATTAACGAATTTGTTGAAAATTCGTTAAAAAACGAATTCAGAACGAAACGAATTGCACATGCCTACTTCCGAGCATGCGTGGAATTGTTTCCGAGCGTGCGTAGGAATTTTTGCGCGTCGGAATTGCCACAGACGATCGCATTTTCAGATAGGAACTTTTTTCCGACCGAAAAATTGCAAATAAGGTCATAAGTTGGTCTTCATGATGGGAAACCCAATGAAGGCTCATATCATCCTATCCATGTTCTTCACCATGGCACTGGACAATGGTATGAGCTGCAAGACCTGCAAGTCACGGAGATTTTACCCCAGACGATCGCCCCCTCTCTATATTCAGATTTGGAAGAGCAGAACCAGGAGAACACATGAGGGAACTTGGTAGGGTCTCTACCTTGCTAGTACTGAGGTGGGGGGAGGGGGTGGTAGACGTTGTGACTGAAGTGTAAATATTTCCTGGTGGAAAGTGAGAACGGTCGGCCTGTAGAAGATGCATCACACGTTGGAGAGCAAATTGGATATAGTGGCCAAAGTGCGGTACTGTTTTCCCTTTGGGGTCTTTCAGAATTCTATATTATTATGACTTACCTCTCCACCAGCCACCAGGGACGGAACAAGGGGTGGGCAGGAGGGGCGGCTGCCCTGGGCACTGCGATATGATGTGAGGTGGGGGGGGCACCATGAGGTGATATGGTGAGGGGGAAGAAGAATGGTGCTAGGAGAATTGTTTATTTGGGGGGTGGGGGTGGGGGTGGGATTTGTGCTAGGAGGGGGGATTGGGGAGGATTTGTGCTAGGAGCGGGAATTGGGGAGGATTTGTGCTAGGAGGGGGGATTTGTGCTGGGAGGGGGGATTTGTGCTGGGAGGGGGGACGTGGAGTGGAAGGAGAGGAAATGCACTCAGAGGGAGAATTTAAAGAATTGTGCTAGGAGGAGCGATTTTTTGGGGGGGAGAAGGGGGGGGTTTGTCCTACTAGGGATGATCGGGGCATATTTGAGCTAAGAGGGGAAATGAGGGGAGGGAGGATTGGGGGGTATATGTGCTAGGAGTGGAAATAAGGGGGGGGTTGTGCCAGGAGGGGGGATTTGTGCTAGGAGGGGAAATTGCGGAGGGAGGATTTTTGCTGGGAGGGAGGAGGAATGGGGGGGGGGGATATGTGCTAGGAGTGGAAATGAGGAGGGGGGATTTGTGCTAGGAGGGAGGATTGGGGGGATATGTGCTAGGAGTGTAAATTAGGGGGAAGGGGGGTGGATTTGTGCTAGGAGGGGAAATGAGGAGGGAGGGGGGTGGATTTGTGCTAGGAGGGGAAATGAGGAGGGAGGGGGGGAAGGATTTATGTTAGGAGGGGAAATGAAGGGGGAGGGGTGATTTGTGCTGAGAGGGGGGACGTGGAGCGGGGGAGAGGATGTGCACTCGGAGGGGAAATTTGAGGGGTAGAGGAATTGTGCTAGGAGTGGTGGTTTTTTTTTGAGGGGGGGGGATTTGTGCTAGCAGGGATGATCAGGGTGTATTTGTGCTAGGAGGGGAAATCAAGGGAGGGAGTTTGTGCTAGGAGAGGATTTGCGCTGAGAGGGGGATTTGGAGTGTTTGTGGTAGAAGAGGTGCTATGGTAGGGAGGAGGGGATTGGTGCTAGGATGGAAATGTTTTTATTTTTTTTTTGGGGGGGGGGCAGGGGGGGATTCGCTCTACTAAGGATGATCGGGGCATATTTTTGTGCTAGGAGGGGAAATAGGGTGGGGGGGGGATTTGTGCTGGGAGGGGGATGTGGAGAGGATGCGCAGTTTGGCATGCCAGCAGTGCTAAACCCTGAGCCCCCCCCCCCCCCCCTTTGCTGCCTTCCCTCCATTCCTCCCATAATCCTCATTCTGCCCGTGTTGCGGCTTCTTGGGGGCGGGGGGAACCACAAGGACATGGAGGATGAACATGGCGGGAGGTGATTTCAGAGCTCTGAGCCAATCTCTCCTCCTAATACCGCAGAGCGGGCGGCCATCCCGGACATGGCGGATCACAGAGCGACATTCACTGCGCCGCAACCAATGACAATGAAGGGTGGGAATCATGAACGATTAATTCTGATTGGCTGGAATTTTATGAATTTAAAATCCGCCCCAATGTGTCAGTGCGATCCCCGTCACTAAATCCCCCATCCTGTCCATTCATTTTTAAAGTGAACCTCTTGGAAGAATTATTTCCTGACGAGTCACAATACCCGGCAACCGGATCAATAATCAGAAATCTACAAATTTTATCTTTAAAAAAAAGTCTTTCATCTCCACTCAGTGACTTTGCCTGAGAAGATGTCTTCAGTCTGCTGCAGGCAGGTGGAAGCATTTCCTCAGTTCCCTCCCCCTGTGATCAGACTGTACATTGTAACTTTGTAGAAGGAGGAGGAGGCATTTCCTCAGTCTCCCCTGCCCCAGTGATCAGACTGTACATTGTAACTTTGTAGAAGGAGGAGGAAGCATTTCCTCAGTCTCCCCTCCCCCAGTGATCAGACTGTACATTGTAACCTTGTAGAAGGAGGAGGAAGCATTTCCTCAGTCTCCCCTCCCCCAGTGATCAGACTGTACATTGTAACTTTGTAGAAGGAGGAGGAGGCATTTCCTCAGTCTCCCCTCCCCCAGTGATCAGACTGTACGTTGTAGCTTTTTAGCAGGAGGAATAAGCATTTCCTGTCTAGAGTAGCACAGAGACGCATTAATGACATCATTGGGTCTAAATAAAAGAATATAATGAAAAAATAAAAAAGGATTTATTTAAATGTTTCTTTTTTTTAATGATTTAAAATAGAAAATACCACATTTGGCCACTAGATGGTGCTAAGTATTATTTCCTATGATAAGTAGCGCCATCTAGTAGTCAGATGTGGTGTTTTCTCTTTTAAATCAATGAAAAACAATCGACCAGCACAGGAAATAGTCTAATAAAAAAAAAGTTTTCTTTTTTTTTGTTGCCGCCTTTGCACAGAACGAACATCCATACACTTTCACTTGGTGAATTTTAATAATTTATTGTTATAAATACCCCCCCCCCCTCCCCCACAGATTCCAGTATACACACGTCTCCTGTATTCAGACCATATTTGCTTATCCCGGAGTTCACCTTTAACATACCTGTCCAGGTTTTACCGAAAATTCTAATCTTTTAATCTCTTTTCTGTAATTTCACATTCCCACCATTCGAGGCAATAAAGAAAATATTTGTATTTTGTCATCTATTATTTTTACACAGATGACGCAGAACGGCGGGGCTTTGTCATCGGTCACGGGAGGGGGAAGGGGGAAGTGATTGAGTGCCCCGTCCTGACACCTTCAACAAAAGGTCTTCTCTGCCCCGACTTGCCCTTCTGTCAGATTCCTTTAATTAGATTCAGTCTGTTGGGCCCAACCCGCCATCTCCGAGTGTGAGGCCGACTCCTCGCCGCGACACACAATTCACCGACCCCCCCCCCCCGCGCGCCGCGACGGGGGCTCCACCAATCCGACTCATGGGGGTCACTTTCTTAGGCCGGCCGGAGGCCATCTCAGGTGTCGATATTAGACATGTGCAATTCGTTTGGTTCCGAATGAGTTTTTTAGCGAATTTCGATAAATTCGTTAATTCGGAAATATCCGAATTTTTCCGAATATTCAGGAATTTGAAAAAAATTTAAAAATTCAGAAAGTCAAAAATCTGGAAATTTGAAAAAAATTTGGAAATTCGCAAATTCAAAAATTCAGAAATACGAGAATTTGGAGAATTCGAAAATCCGAAAATTCCGACATTCAGAAATTCGAAAATTCGAAAAAGAAGAATGAAAATCCAAAAATTCGAAAGAACGAAATTCCGAAAATTCGAAAACCCCAAAATTTTGAAAATCTGAAATATTTGACTGTTAGTGAACGTAACGAATACGAATTTATCCGAAGTTACGAATTATCCAAAATAACGAATGCCGCATCTAAACGAATGAAACGCAACGAATTAATAAAAATAAATAAAAATAATAATAATGAAAACTTTTTATTATTATTTACTATTAATTTGTTCTGTTCCATTTGTTTAGATGCGGCTTTCATTATTTCGGATAATTTGTAACTTTGGATAAATTCGTATTCATTTAGTTCACTAACAGCCAAATTTGAAAGGGAATTCCGATACCTAAAATTTAATAGTTAGTTATTATTAGTTAGTTATCATTTGGAATTTTCGGATTTTCTTTCTTATCTTTGAATTTTCACATTTCCAAATTTTTGGGATTTTCGAGATTCGAATTCCGAATTTTCAAATTTACGAATTTTCAAATTTACGAATTTTCAAATTTAAGAAAAAAAACAAAAAATGAATGAAACGAAAACAAATGAATTTTTCGTCAGTGCACGTCGAGTCAATATGGCGCTGATCCGTATCGATCGACCTGTCTATAAAATATCCCCCAACTTCCTGAGACCGGAAACCAGAACACACCTTCAAGTGTATCATAAAGAAGAACTCCGGACGAAAAATATGTTAAAAAAAAAAAAGTTGTTAAAATATGAAATAAAAAAGCAGCTTATAGTCACATTCTGGAGCTCTTCCTGCAGTACATATTTCCTGCCACTAGATGTCCCCAGTCTAATGGCCAGCATCATCCATCTCATTTGAGTCCTGGTCATCTTGGACCCACCTCCAGCCTGTGATTGGACAGGGAAATGAGAAGAAGCACAGTGATGAGCTCATCTCTCTGTCTCTATGATCTTTCCTCCAATCAGCATGCTCCTTGTCAGCACATTTGCAGGCAGCACGCCTAGTTGGTCAGTCTAATGGACAGCATCATTCAACCTACTTCTTCTGAGCCCAGTTAATCCCAAACCCCCCCTCCCCAGCCTGTGATTGGACAGTGACATGAGAAGCAGCACAGCAATGAGTTCATCTCCCTGTCTCTCTGCTTTCTCCTCCTATCAGCATGCTTCTTGTCAGCGCATTTGCAGGCAGCATGCCTAGTTGGCCAGTCTGATAGGCAGGATCATTCAACCTACTTCTTCTGAGCCCAGGTCATCCTGGATCCACCCCCAGCCTGTGATTGGACAGTGACATGAGAAGAAGCACAGCAATGAGTTCATCTCTCTGTCTCTCTGATCTCTCCTCTTATCAGCATGCTCCTTATCAGCGCATTTGCAGGCAGCACTCCTAGCTGGCCAGTCTGATGGACCAGACCAGCATCATTCAACCTACTTCTTCTGAGCCCAGTTCATCCCAAACCCACCCCCCCAGCCTGTAATTGGACAGGGAACGGAGAAGCAGCACAGTGATGAGCTTGTCTCTCTGTCACTCTACTTTCTCCTTCTATCAGCATGCTTTTTCTCAGCACTGATTGGCTCCTTGTGCTTCTTCTTCCTCTCACACTGCAGACTGCAAGAAGCCGATACCAGGCCACCCCGGGGACTTCCACTCAATGTACTTTAAAAAAGTCTTTTAATTTCACAGTTATAGATAACATATATATATATATATATATATATATATATATATATATATATATATATATATATATATATATTAATATCGGAGTGCAGCTTTAACCCTTTTTTGTGGCAGAAGCTTTTTTTGCCTTTTTGTATCTATTGCACACGTTTTAAAAAAAAAATCATTTTCAGACTTAAAAATAGTTCCAAACCCCAAACATTCTATATTTTCTGAAAGCAGATACCCTGGAGAATAAAATGGTGGTTGTTCTCTTTTTTTTTTAATGCCACATGATATTGGCACTACAGGTTATCAAGTGCACATTTTCAGTGAAAAATATATTTTATATATATAAATATCCGCATAGCAGGAGATTGTGACTGGCTCTCTATGGAGACAGTTCACACATCTCCGCAGCGGCTCCGGTGCGAATTGCACAGGGGTCCTGTGCGTTTTTTGGTCCATTTCAGGTCCCAATTAAGCCCAAAATTTGGGATCTGAAATGGGACCTGAAACGATGAATGGGGATGCACCGGACTCCTGAGGTGAGCCGGAGCGTGCTGCAGTGTGAACTCAGCCTTAACATTCATGAACGTGCGTTTAAATTCACTGCTAATGCATATAAATGCAACTTAATAAAAAATAAAAGTAAGAAAAAAAAAATATGAAAATTTGAAAAATTTAAAAAATTATTCCAAAACACACAGCGCAAATTCACTGAAAATGCATATAAATGCAACTTAGTAAAAAACAAATAAATGAAAAATGTAAAAAATGATTCCAAAAAACACAGCGCAAATTTACTGCAAATGCGTATTAAGGCTACTTGATTAAAAAAAAAAAAAATGAAAATTTGAAAATTTTTAAATGATTCCAAAAAAAAAAAAACAAACACAGCAAAAATTCGCTGAAAATGCATATAAATGCAACTTAGCAAAAAATAAATAAATGAAAAATTGAAAAATGTAAAACATTATTCCAAAAAAAACAGCGCAAATTCAATGCAAATGCGTATAAATGCAACTTGGTAAAAAAAAAGAAAAAAAAATGAAAATTTTTAAAAATGATTCCAAAAAAAAAACCCAGCACAAATTCACTGAAAATGTATATAAATTAATTACAACTTAGTAAAAAATAAATAAATTAAAAATTGAAAAATGTACAAAAAATTATTGCAAAAAATACAACGCAAATTCACTGCAAATGCGTATAAATGCAGCTTGGTGGGGGAAAAAAATTAAAATTTGAAAAATTTAAAAAATGATTAAAAAAAAAAAAAAAAAAAAAGTGCAAATTCACTGAAAATGCATATAAATGCAACTTAGCAAAAAATAAATAAATGAAAAATTGAAAAATGTAAAAAAATTATTCCAAAAAACAGCGCAAATTCACTGAAAGTGCATATAAATGCAATTTAGCAAAAAATAAATGAATGAAAAATTGAATAATGTAAGAAATGATTCCAAAAAACAGCACAAATTAACTGCAAATGCATTTAAATGCAACTTGGTTAAAAAAAAAATAAAAAATATTTGAAAATTCTTAAAAATGATTCCAAAAAACAGCACAAATTCACTGAAAATGCATATAAATTAAATGCAACTTAGTAAAAATTAAATGAAAATTTAAAAAATCTAAAAAATGATTTAAAAAAAAAAAACATGCAAATTCACTGCAAATGCATATAGATGCATCTTATGCATCCAGGATTTCTCCAGAGCCTCTCCCATCCTCTGGAACTCGCTACCTCGACCGGTCCGGCTATCCCCTACTCTTGCTACCTTCAGGTGATCCCTGAAAACTCATCTCTTCAGGAAAAGCCTATCACGTCTCCAACTAATCTCCTACCACTTCCATCAGCTCATCCCCCACAGGTAGAATCTTTTGTACCACCTGCTCCACCCTATTAGATTGTAAGCTCTTAATCCTCTTGTATTTTATTGTATTATAACTGTATTGTCTCCCTTTTATATTGTAAAGCGCTGCGTAAACTGTTGGCGCTATATAAATCCTGAATAATAATAATAATAATAATAATAATAATCTTAGTAAAAAAAAAAAAGAAAATTTGACAAATTTAAAAAACGATTCCAAAAAACAGCGCAAATTCACTGAAAATTCCCACGCAGGAATGAGCAGTCAGTGCGGGGGGATTGTGGTGAAAAACGAGCCTTAAAGGCCAGTTCAAACGATCCAAAAATCGGCCGAAAAAAATCGCTTTGGAAGCGATCGTACGACAAGCGGATCGTTAGTACAGAGCTTTCGAGAGCCGATCATGACAGTTCATCCAATTTTATCCGATCGGACAGGCGCGAAAAAATTTCTCGTTTGATACCAGATCAGATGATTTTCATTTAATCAGTACAGTTGTCGTTCGAAAATACAATAAATACATCACAACACATGACATCACTTCTGATTTTTTATTCTGTCATACGAGAATTTTCGTAACTTTAGTAAACTCTTCATGTTCGATATGAGACTAGCATGCAAAAAAAAGTACGATCTGTTGTCCAATTTTCGGATGGTGTGTACGGGGCTGTAGGAAATCACAGGTAGATTTGATACACCCGGAATGCATTTTGTTCATTTAAACTGAACATTAATTAAAAAATAAAATGAACCCGCGGCTGTGCGCGAACTAATTCCGAAGGTTCAGCCGTAGATCACAAAAACAAATTTAGAAATTGGACGAAAGGTTTAGCACTGGGAGATAAAAAGTGCATTTTATATACAACTATATAGATCAGACCAACATGAGGGACCAATGAGGAGGCAAGAGGGACAGAGGGACATTGTTCTGAATCAGGGACAGTTGGGAGCGATGATGTAGTGAAGCCAGGATAATGATGACAGGTTCACTTTAGCCCAACCTAACCTCCGGCACTCAGCAAATGTTGGCAATTACCCGGCTTCACCAATAGGGGGAGGTGTGTTCACATAGTAATCAGGCAGATTCCTGCCAATGGCATTTTCCACATATCAGCACTTTGAAGTCCAGATCTCTGCTCCTTTGATATGTATTGTATGGAAATAACTTTGTATATAATACAGATACATGGTGTTATTATATATCTGTTGGGTGATAAGAGACAAAATGAGACATTTAAGGCCGGGGAGGGAATTATAGATCGTTCACACAGACGCTTCCTGGTACAATAAAGTAGATTGCGGACTTCATTATTGCTTATCATTATTTTCTTCCTTTCATTTCATTGGTTAATGAAATATGCAAAGTGAGTTTACAACTGACTGCTCCTGTATGACCGTCTACAAGCAATGGCACAGAGTGGGTTGTCAGCGCCCGAGGCAAGTAATTTGCACACCCTAGCCCATGGACTTTTACATACCCCCCACCCTGATCACACCCCCCAGAAACCCCTCCCCATTCCTCCACTCTGATGATTACACCCCCAGATCCCTCCCCCCATCTCACAGCTCCAGATCCCTCCACTCTGATCCCACCCCCAGATCCCCCAAAAGATCCCTCCACTCTGATCACACCCCCAGATCCCCCCATCTCACAGCTCCAGATCCCTCCACCCTGATCACACCTCCATGTACCCCACCAGATCCCCCCATTCCCCCACTCTGATCCCCCCCAGATCCCTCCACCCTGATCACACTGCCAGATCCATCCACTCTGGTCACACCCCCAGATACCCCACCAGATCCCTCCATTCTAAACATGCCCCCAAATCCCCCACCAGATCCCTCCACTCTGATCACAATCCCAGATCCCTCCACCAGATCCCCCCATTCATCCACTCTGATCACACCTCCATTTCCCTTCACACTGATCACACCCCCAGATCCCCCACCAGATCCTTCCAGTCTGATCACACCCCTAGATCCCCCCCATTTCTCCACTCTGATCACACCCCTAGATTCCCCCCCCCCCATTCCTCCACTCTGATCACACTCCCAGATCCCTCACCAGATCCCTCCACCCTGATTACATCCCCAGATCCCCCTCATACCTCCACTCTGTTCATACTCCCAGATCCCTCCACCCTGATCACACCCCCATATACCCTACCAGATCCCTCCACTCTGTTCACAATCCCAGATCTCCCCACTCTGATTACACCCTCAGATCCCCCCCCCCCCATTCCTCCACTCTGATCACACTCATAGATTCCTCCACTCTGATCATACCTCCATTTCCCTCCACTCTAATCACACCCCCAGATACCCCAAAAGATCCCTCCACTCTGATCACACCCCTAGATCCCCCTCATACCTCCTCTTTGATCACTCTCCTATATTCCCTCCACTCTGATCACACCCCCAGATCCCTCACCAGATCCCTCCACTCTGATCACACCCCCAGATCCCTCACCAGATCCCTCCACTCTGATCACACCCCCAGATCCCTCACCAGATCCCTCCACTCTGATCACACCTCCAGATACCCCACCAGATCCCTCCACTCTGATCACACCCCTAGATCCCCCTCATACCTCCTCTTTGATCACTCTCCTATATTCCCTCCACTCTGATCACACCCCCAGATCCCTCACCAGATCCCTCCACTCTGATCACACCCCCAGATCCCTCACCAGATCCCTCCACTCTGATCACACCCCCAGATCCCTCACCAGATCCCTCCACTCTGATCACACCCCCAGATCCCTCACCAGATCCCTCCACTCTGATCACACCCCCAGATCCCTCACCAGATTCCTCCACTCTGATCACACCTCCAGATACCCCACCAGATCCCTTCACTCTGATCATGCCCCCAGATCCCCCCAGTCTGATCACAACCACAGATACCCCACCAGATCCCCCCACTCTGATCACCCCTCCCCCATCACACACACAATCCCTCCACATCTCGCCGGTCCTGCAGCACCAGGGAGAGGAGGGTTAGCTTGCGCCAATCTAAATGTTGCACCTGGGGCGACCACACTGGCTGCACTAGTGTGAACCCAGCCTTATGCCGCATACACACGAGCGGACTTTACGGCAGACTTGGTCCGGCGTACTGGATTTCGTCGGACGATTCGATCGTGTGTGGGCTCCAGCGGACTTTGCTTGCTTAAAAGTTGGACGGACTTAGATTTGAAACATGTTTTAAATCAATCCGTTAAAATCGAGTCCGGTCGAAAAGTCCGCCGTCTGTATGCTAGTTCGACGGACAAAAAGCCACGCTAGGGCAGCTATTGGCTACTGGCTATGAACTTCCTTGTTTTAGTCCGGTCGTACGTCATCACGTACAAATCCGTCGGACTTTGGTGGATTGTGTGTAGGCAAGTCCGTTCATTCAGAAAGTCCGTCGAAAAGTCCGCCGGGCAAAGTCTGCCGTAAAGTCCGCTCGTGTGTACGTGGCATTAGTCATTTATCCAATCGGTGTGCTACACATACTGCTCCCATCTATAATTCCCGACTGTCCACCTGGGAGGTTTGGGCACAGCAGGTGTACAGACCCGGGAACTCCACACAGGGATGGTGGGAACCCCTCATAATGGGCACAGAAGGTGTACAGACCCAGAATATATACAGTATATCTATATCTGTCTATTCATGTATATATAGTATATATACTGTGTGTGTGTGTGTGTATGTATATATATATTTATTGATTTTTTTTCGACGCGTATACCATTCCCTATAATATAAATAGCGTTATTTGGGTATACGGCGTTCTCCGGTACGGTATGGTCCACAACCAGATTAGCAGTATTAGCTCGGAGGTGAAGTGTCCCTGGATATTATTTTATAAGGTTTGCCGCCATTCTTTTGTTAAAGATCTTTCCGCCGCCATCTCGGTACACAGTGGCCCCTGTGTGTGCGTGTGCGTGCGGCGCCCAGCGGAGAGGGCCAGGTGGCGGGGTCCTCCACAATGTCCCAATACATTCCTCCTTCCACAACTCATCTCCATCCCCGTTCGCATTAGGCCGGCAATAAAGAGCAGGGCTGTGAGCCGCGCCGGGGGAACAAGGCCCCTTTCTTTCCCGCCTCTGTGCCCGCGGGCCTGTGTTCTGGATGAGACGCTCGCCTCCTGTGAATGGACCCTTGTTCCCCGGATGAAGAAAGAGAAGAGAAGAGGAGGAGTGAAATGTTCAGCTTGACCCTGCGCTCCTATTTTGAATGCCGCAGGACTGTGAGAGCTGAAAGAAGGACTGTCTGTGTTCCCTGGAACAACCAGCCTGCTTCTCCGCTGCGCATTCCCTCAGAATGACCAACCTGCTAGTTCCCAGGCTGCCATGCTGATCCTCTGACTTCGACACTAAGCTGATGACCCAGAACAAGTATGCAAATTAGGACCCTTGACTTTTCTCTGACTTTCATCATAGAGCTAGCATGATAGCCAGGCAGCTGGCATTTTTGGAAACAAGCTCAGCAGGGCTAGTCTCTGCATTTCTTTTCTTTTTTGTTTCAACTCAACTCCAGCCAGTTGGAAGGTGCAGGGAAGGGTTAGAGCCTCTGTCAGTTTTTTGCCAGCTGTGTCTCTATTGGAGAGATTTTTCTTCACTTCCTGTCAAAAGAAATAATGAAGAGAAATCTCTCCGACACTAGGTTACACCTTTTGTGTTTTTTTAGTACGTTTTGTAGTTTGCAGAAATGCCCTACCGTCCATTCAACATGGTTTCCTATGGTACATGTTCACATCTAAGCGTTTTTCAGCCAGTGCGCTTTTTTGGAAAGGATCGGGGACTTTTTTTCCCCGCAGCAGATTGAGTTTTGCGTGTAATAGACTTCAATGGACCCCCACCAAAAAAAAAAGCAAGTGTTGCGTTTTATACAAGCGTTTTGCGTCTTTTTTTTCTCTCCACGGCATCGTGATTGATAATAAATCTAAAAGGAGTAGTGTAAAAAAAATGACAGTAGGCTGTTTTTGACAAATCCTTTATTAAAAAAACAAAAATAAAACACAACGTCCCGCCATGTAGATTTATTATCAATCACGATGCCGTGGAGAGAAAAAAAAGACGCACAACATGGGAACAAGGTTCTTTGGGGAGGGGAGGGGGTGGGGGCATGTGGCCTGGTATGGTTCAGAAGGGAGGGAGGGCACTCGATTGTCCCTTCCCTGTCTTGACCTGCCAGGCTGCATGCTCAGATAAGGGTCTGGTTTGGATTTTGGAGAGGACCCCACTCCATTTTTTTTTTCAATTTTGGTGTGGGGAAGAGGCCCTTGTCCCCACAACATGGGAACAAGGTTCTTTGGGGATGGGGGGGTGGGGGCATGTAGCCTGGTATGGTTCAGAAGGGAGGGCGCTCGATTGTCCCTTCCCTGTCTTGACCTGCTGGGCTACATGCTCGGATAAGGGTCTGATATGGATTTTGGAGGGGACCCCACTCCATTTTTGGTGTGGGGTTCCCCTTAAAATCCATACCAGACCTGAAGGACCTGGTATAGATGGGAAGGGGACCCCATGCCTTTTTTTTTTTTACCCTTTTTTTTTTTTTTTTTTTAATTGCCATTGTTCTTTTTACATTCAGCTGTCAGCCAGCTTTAGTAAATCAACTGCGATGTTTTTATAGAAATAGGACTGCATCTGTTTGTGTCTTGCTTTATGGGTGCCAGCTGCTCCCAGGGCAGAGACAAGGGGTGGGCAGGAGGGACAGGCACCCCAAGTGCAGTGGTGGTGGGGGTGCTGATCCACTGCTGTCACACCATGCTCCAACATGCCTGCTCTCTTCCCCATCCATTCACAGCTGACACAAGAAACACACCGCACACGCGTAACTACCTTCTATCTGCTATAAAGCAGACGATCGGCCCTGTATGTGCAGTGCAAATTCCATACCAACCATGGGCAGCCAGAGAAAGGAGGCACAGAATGGGTGCAAGGCGGTACACTCATTCTACGTCATGCATCCTTGCCCTGGGCGCTGTCCTAGTACTGGCTGCACCCCCCATTTTCTGTCCTGGTGTCACAGGGACAGGAAGTGATGGGAAATCTCCCCAATGAGAGTCACAGACAGAAATATAAGCCTGACCAAAATTTTAGCTCTTCTTAACGTTATGAAAAACTTAAAGTGTTACTGAAACCAGGACCCTGCATTAAATATATATCTGCTCTCCCACAGAACATGGAACATGGAAATGCAATTATTTTAGTAACTATAAACTGCTAAGTACCTTTTCTCATCAGCAGTATATAGCAGTCTTTTGACTTCTATCAGTTTTCCTTTTCCCCTGATTGTCCTATGAGGCTACAGGACCCCTGACCCTCTGTCTGAACAGTGCTGATTGGCCCTGTGCTGATCACAAGAAAAACAAATCCCTAACACTGCACACCAAACTGAGCATGTGCAGAGCGCAGCCAAGGCTCGGTTCTATCAGCAGATGGATTGGGGACAGTAAAAGAAGGGGAGGATCAGAGCAGACAGGATCAAACATCCATTTTACACACTGCAGAGGATTAACCCCTTAGGTTCCACAGTGAGTATAACAAGCATGCTTTACTGCATATACAGACTGATTTTACTGTTGTGGCTTTAGTATCACTTTAACTGGAACACACCTCTCTAAATAAGCTGTGAAGATAAATAAAGAGATACGGGGGGTTTATTTACTAAAAGAAGATTAGCTGTGCGTGCTACAAGTGCACTTGGAGGTGCAGTTGCTGTAGATCTGAGGGGGACATGCAAGAAAAAAAACCCAAAAGAAAACAGCATTTTTGCTTGTACATGATTGGATGAGACAATCAGTAGAGCTTCCCCTCATTTTAGATCTTCCCCTCAGATCTACAGCGACTGCACTTCCAAGTGCACTTGTAGTGCAAAGTGGATTTGCCTTAAGTAAATGAACCCCATATATAAATAATATAAAAATAAAAAATAAACATTAAATAAAACAGTTTGTGGACTTTTGTAAATATTCAAAATATAACAAAACTGAACAAAGAAAAAAAAAATCTTTTTTCTCTTTTTGTGTATTACATTTGTTATTCCTATAAATCCAACTGTTTGTAAGGCAAAGAATTTGCTTGTTGAGGGTGTAGGTTTTTTGCCCCCTTGGGGTCGGTGATCAAACTGCACCCTAAATCCGGCCATAAACGTTGGTTGGAATCTCGGCTGGTTCAGCAGGGACTGGCCAAGATTCAAACCATATATGGGCAGGCTGAATGTACCCAAGTCCCGCTAGGAGAACACGATGGCTCTGCGGTAGGGATTTCCCCTATCAACACAGTCAGTGGATCGAAATCGATCAGTCAAATCGAGCGATTTTCCTGTCTTCTTTCCTCCGTGGTTGCAGGAAAGAAAATTGCTCCGTCTATGGCCTGGCTTAGCTCCTTGCTTCGCACTGGCGTTAACCCCTTCCCGCTGATGCAACGCAAATACGCGGCCTTCGGCTTGAAGGGGTTGTACCGGGGTGATGCCTGCAGCTGCAGGCATCACCCCGGTACGTTTTTTTTTTTTTGGAGCCGACGGTTGGCTGTCTTGTGATGACAACCGATGAGAGGCTAAGTTATACCAAGCAGCAGGAGGAGACGCCCCTCTCCCGCCGCCTTCTGCAGCTCTCCCGGGCTCTTCTATCCCATCAGGAGACCTGAGCGACCAGCCAGCGCGTCCGCCGGCTGGCCAGCATGTCCACTCACGGGCGGCGAAAGGGGACGTCCCCCCCTCCCTTCGCCCTCCAGTGCTTCTACCAACTCACCGATGCGATCGGTGAGTCAGAGAAACGGATCCGCCGGCCCCGGATGTTTTACCATAGAGATTTCCGGCGGACCAGATGGTCGCCGGAGTATCTATGATCGTTTGGAGGCTGGGCACAATGTTATGGCGTCACGCCCGGCCTCTGCATTCAAACAAACGGCGCAGCCTCGGCTGGGAAGCCAAGATCGTTTTTTATTTTTTTTTTTATTTCAGCTGTCCCAGACTAGAGGTGAGATGTGGGGTCTTATTGACCCCATATCTCGCTGTAAAGAGGACTGATCATGCGTTTTGCAGCATCTGCCCCTCGTTTTTTCACATGGCAAAATGTGTGTTTGCATCTGTGTTTGGTGTGCTGTTACCAATTAATGGCACTAAAAGTGCAACTAGTAATTTTAGGTGTATATACATGGCCATACACTAAACAATCTGATTGTATATTGTGTATTTAGTGAGAAGGGAGATCACTGATTGATTGCATTTCATTTAAAAAATATGCACCTGGGAATGGGAGGGTGCATGATGCAGGGTGTGTGCTAATGAGGTCAGCTGGTCAACTCCTTCCTGTGTCATGACCTAAAGTCTGATCAGGAAGAAGACATTACTAATGGAAACATCTGGAAACGTGGATTAGGACAAGAGAAGTAAGTGACTGTAGATTTAATGGAAAGCTTCGATATTTTTTCTAAAAAAGTACATAAATGCTATATTGGTGCATAGGGGAGCTTGGAATTTAGATGTTGGTGACTGGGAACATGTTATAGGAGATGTTGTAGACTGGGGACATGCTATAGAAGATGTTGGTGACTGGGGACATGCTACAGGAGATGTTGGTGACTAGGCACATACTATAGGAGATGATGGAGCCTGGGGACATGCTATAGGAGTGTTGATGACTGGGGACATACTATAGGGGATTTTGGAGACTGGGAACATGCTATAGGTGATGTTGAAGACTGGGGATGTGATATAGGAGATGTTGGAGACTGTGTGGACATGTTAAAAGGGTGTTGGAAACTAGGAACATGATATAGGAGATGTTGGGGGCTGGGGACATGTTATAGGAGTGTTGGAGTCTGGGGACATGATATAAGAGGTGTTGGAGACTGGGCACATGCTATAAAAGATGTTGGAGACTGGGGACATGCTATATGAGTTGTTGGAGACTGGGGACATGCTATATCAGTTGTTGGAGACTGGGAACATGCTGTAGGAGATATTGGTGATTGTGGACATGTTATAGGAGATTTTGGAGATTGGGGACATGCTATAGGAGTTGTTTGATACTGGGGACATGTTATAGGAGATGTTGGAGACTGGGGAATGTTGTAAGAGATGCTGGAGACTGGAAACATAATATAGGGGATGTTGGAGACTGGGGACATGATATAGGAGATGCTGGAGACTGGGGACATGCTATAGGTGTTGTTGGAGACTGGGGACATGATATAGGAGATGTTGGAGACTGGGGACATGCTATAGGTGTTGTTGGAGACTGGGGACATGATATAGGAGATGTTGGAGACTGGGGAATCGTTATAGAAGATGTTGGAGACTGGGGACATATTATAGGAGATGCTGGAGACTGGGAACATGCTATAGGAGATGTTGGAGATTGGGACATGCTATGGGTGTTGTTCGAGACTGGGGACATGATATAGGAGTTGTTGGAGACTGAGAATATGCTATGGGTGTTGCTGGAGACTGGGGACATGCTAATGGAGATGTTGGAGACTGGGAACGTGATTTAGGAAATGTTGTAGACTGGGGACATGTTATAAAAGATGGAGACTGGGGACATGCTATATGAGTTGTTGGAGACTGGGGACATGCTATATGAGTTGTTGGAAACTGGGGACATGCTATAGGAGATATTGGAGACTGGGGACATGATATAGGAGATGTTGGAGACTGGGGACATGCTACAGGAGTTGTTGGAGACTGGGGACATGATATAGTGGATGTTGGAGACTGGGGAAACGTTATAGGAGATGTTGGAGACTGGGGACATATTATAGGAGATGTTGGAGATTGGGACATGCTATGGTTGTTGTTGGAGACTGGGGACATGTTATAGGAGTTGTTGGAGACTGAGAATATGCTATGGGTGTTGTTGGAGACTGGGGACATGTTATAGGAGATGTTGGAGACCGGGGAAACGTTATAGGAGATGTTGGAGACTGGGGACATGTTATAGGAGACTGGGGAAACGTTATAGGAGATGTTGGAGACGGGACATGCTATAGGAGATGTTGGAGACTGGGGACATGCTATAGGAGATGTTGGAGATTGGGGACATGCTATGGTTGTTGTTGATGACTGGGGACATGTTATAGGAGATGTTGGAGACTGGGGACATGCTATAGGAGATGTTGGAGACTGGGGACATGCTATGGTTGTTGTTGGAGACTGGGGACATGTTATAGGAGATGTTGGAGACTTGGGACATACTATGGGAGTTGTTGGCGGAGATCAATGAAATACAAGGAAGGAAGGAAGGGAGCAGTGCCAGGGAATTGACACTTCCTGGAGATGTTGAATTTCCAGGCAAAGTTAAAGGCAATAAAATGTATTTATGGAAAGGAAAAACACGGCAGGTAAGCATTTAAAACAGGGTCTCTTTAAATGATATCAATTTAGGCAAAAGTTTAAAAAAAAATATGATTATCAAACCCTCCAACACTGAGGTGTCGTAATAAAATAATTTCCAAATAAACAGCTAAGCGGCTTATAATAGGGAGGAAATTCCTGGATGTTTGTGCAGAGAATGAAGGCAAACGTCTGGAGTGTTGTCACAGAAAACATCATCACATCCAATAATGATTCATAATAAACAACAAAGTACACAAAGTCAACGAGTTCTGGGCGGAGAGGAGACAGTTTTGTTATTATTGAAAAATAAACCAGTATAAGCACTTGAATTTGTCTTGATATTGGCAGCCTGGAAAGAGTCACATTGGGAGCAAGACAGGCAGCTCCAGCAGCCAATCAGACTGAGCATTCTAATTAGAGGAGGCAGAAGAGTGATGACTTAGAGTGCTGCTGCTCCTTAGTCATTCAATAAGCAGGCTAGGGGCGTGTTGTGAGAGGTTCCCACCATCCCTGTGCTGAGTTCCCGGGTCTATACACCTGCTATGCCCATTATGAGGCGTTTGCACCATCCCTGTGCTGAGTTCTTAGGTCTGTACACCCGCTTGAGAAAATAGGAATCTAGTAGCTCCCCTTATAACCAAAACATCACTTTTGAATGGACTGGCCGTTTAAGAAGTCTTGTGGGGGGAAGGCGTTTCCAGCTGCTCCATCAGGTGGTGTTCTCTCTTTCCTCCGGGTTCCCGTGCTCCTGGTTCAGAGAAGAGATTGGGATTCACATTATGTGTAATCCCGTAAGAAGTGGCAGAATGAGGCTTGAAAAGCATAAATTAAAGCCCATCGTATTTTATGCTGCAAATAAATGCAGTTTTATGTTTTTACGCCATGACAGCCGGTGACAAAAACGCCAATTTCCGGCACCGTAATATCATATTGAGAAACATGCCCTCGTCTATACAATATAATCGGCTTCTCACAGGCCGTCTGCTCTCTCCGGCGGATTCACCTGTCCTTGCTCTGTCATCGCTGTATTGTTTGTCTGTCACACTCCGCCATGAAAAGCGTCACATCTCTCTGCGTAGGATGAGCGCCGGAGCTTCACCGCTTTTACAACAGACAACGCTGATTAGCATCGGCCTTTGCTTCAGAGGATGCCTTTTGCTCCGTGGAGTTGTACGATGGCGCCAGCGCGGTACTGAGATCTGTACAACGGTGACTCTGTCTTCATCCCGAACAATGAAAACCGTTACTTTGCATCTGTAACAATGTATGCAGCCGAGATTGTGATGTGCCACCTCCCTCTCCAGTACAGCGTATGTTACTTATCAGTGGGAAACCTGAGCCTGGGACGATGCACACAACTGCCTTGAGGAAATTTACTTAATATTAGAGGCCCCATCACCCCAGAGCCCCCCTCCCAATCACATGAGAGGTCCCCTTACCACACCAGAGCCACCACATCACATCAGGGAGTCCCCCCATCACACCAGAGATCCCTCATCACATCAGAGGACCTCCCATCACATCAGAGGTCCTCCCATCACATCAGAGGTCCTCCATCACATCAGAGGTCCTCCATCACATCAGAGGTCCTCCATCACATCAGAGGTCCTCCCATCACATCAGAGGTCCTCCCATCACATCAGAGGTCCTCCCATCACATCAGAGGTCCTCCATCACATCAGAGGTCCTCCCATCACATCAGAGGTCCTCCCATCACATCAGAGGTCCTCCATCACATCAGAGGTCCTCCATCACATCAGAGGTCCTCCCATCACATAAGAGGTCCTCCATCACATCAGAGGTCCCTCCATCACATCAGAGGTCCCTCCATCACATCAGAGGTCCCCCATCACATCAAAGTTCCCCCCATCACATCAGAGGTCCCTCCATCACATCAGAGGTCCTCCATCACATCCGAGGTCCCCCATTACATAAAAAGTCCTCCATCACATCAGAGGTCCCCCATCACATCAGAGGTCCCCCCATTACATCAGAGGTCCCCCCATTACATCAGAGGTCCCCCCATTACATCAGAGGTCCTCCCATTACATCAGAGGTCCTCCCATTACATCAGAGGTCCCCCCATCACATCAGAGTTCCCCTATCACATCAGAGTTTCCCTCATCACATCAGAGGTCCCTCCATCACATCAGAGGTCCTCCATCACATCCGAGGTCCCCCATTACATAAAAAGTCCTCCATCACATCAGAGGTCCCCCATCACATCAGAGGTCCCCCCATCACATCAGAGGTCCTCCCATTACATCAGAGGTCCTCCCATCACATCAGAGGTCCTCCCATTACATCAGAGGTCCTCCCATTACATCAGAGGTCCCCCCATTACATCAGAGGTCCCCCCATCACATCAGAGGTCCCCACATTACATCAGAGGTCTCCCCATCACATCAGAGGTCTCCCCATCACATCAGAGGTCCCCCCATCACATCAGACGTCCCCCCACCACATCAGAGGTCCTCCCATTACTTTTGAGGTCCCCCCATCACATCAGAGGTCCCCACATTACATCAGAGGTCCCCCATCACATCAGAGGTCCCCCATCACACCAGAGATCCCCCCATTACATCAGAGGTCCTCCATCACATCAGAGATCCCCCATCACATCAGAAATTCCCCATCACATCAGAAATCATAAGGCATATAGCTCAATACTTGAAATATCCCCAGCAGGGATGAAGGTAGACTAAGCACCAGTGGCGGCTGGTGCTCAAAATTTTTTGGGGGGGGCGCAAACAAACTTAAAAATACTGAAAAAAAATCCATTAATTGCAGCCTCAATGTGCCATCAATTGTAGCCACTGTGCCATCAATTGCAGCCACTGTGCCATCAATTGCAGCCACTGTGCCCATTAAATGCAGCCACTGTGCCCATCAATTGCAGAAACTGTGCCCATCAAATGCAGCCACTGTGCCATCAATTGTAGCCACTGTGCCCATCAAATGCAGCCACTGTGCCCATCAAATGCAGCCACTGTGCCATCAATTGCAGCCACTGTGCCCATCAAATGCAGCCAGTGTACCCATCAATTGCAGAAACTGTGCCCATCAATTGCAGGAACTGTGCCCATCATATGGAGCCACTGTGCCCATCAAATGCAGCCACTGTGCCTATCAAATGTAGCCACTGTGCCCATCAAATGCAGCCACTGTGCCATCAATTGTAGCCACCGCGCCCATCAAATGCAGCCACCGTGCCCATCAAATGCAGCCACTGTGCCATCAATTGCAGCCACTGTGCCCATCAAATGCAACCACTGTGCCCATCAATTGCAGAAACTGTGCACATCAAATGCAGCCACTGTGCCCATCAAATGCAGCCACTGTGCACATCAAATGTAGCCACTGTGCCCATCAAATGCAGCCACTGTGCCCATCAAATGCAGCCACTGTGCCCATCAAATGCAGCCACTGTGCCCATCAAATGCAGCCACTGTGCCCATCAAATGCAGCCACTGCGCCAACAATTGCGGCCACTGTGCCCATCAAATGCTGCCACTGTGCCCATGAAATGCTGCCACTGTGCCCATCAAATGCAGCCACTGTGCCCATGAAATGCTGCCACTGTGCCCCATCAAATGCCACCACTGGGCCCATCAAAAGTTGCCACTGTGACACCCCTCCCCCGCGCCCGCTCGCCGTCTGACAGACACTTACCCTAACTCAGTGGCGGGTCAGGCAGCAGGTGACGGCGGCAAGCTGTGGAACCTTGCTGCGGGTCAGACATCCGCAAGCTGTCCTCCATGTGTCTCCTTCCCTCCTCCTGATAGGCGTCCAATAGCAGCACCTGTCCTTTCAGCCAACCAGGTGACGGGTAACAGACCCGCGCTTCCTGATTGGCGGAGAGGCGGCTTAGTGTTAGAAAAGCGAATATTCATTCGCTTTTCTAACACACCTGGATGAACTCTCCGAGCCCAATGCTTTGCGCTCCGAGTTCACTTTTTTTGAAGCCTATTAGAGCATATGGCTCTAATCAGGTGCTTCAAAAATACACCCCCTGCCGCTGTAAATCAGGCGCCTGGCGTCCGAAAAGGGGCCGAGCGCATTAATAGGTGGTGGCGGCCATGGATAGATTCATGCAATGCACTACATGTTCTAATAACCCTCTTTGTGCACTGGTCCAAATCATTTAATGGAGGGGGGATTATGGTGGGGGGTTGTTTTTCAGGGGTTGGGTTTGGCCCCTTAGTTTCAGTGAAGGGAACTCTTAAGGCGTCAGCATACCAAGACATTTTGGACAATTTCATGCTCCCAACTTTGTGGGAACAGTTTGGGGATGGCCCCTTCCTGTTCCAACATGACTGCGCACCAGTGCACAAAGCAAGGTCTATAAAGACATGGATGAGTGAGTTTGGGGTGGGGGAACTTGACTGGCCTCCACAGAGTCCTGACCTCAACCCGACAGAACACCTTTGGGATGAATTAGAGTGCAGACTGCAAGCCAGGCCTATTCGTCCAACATCAGTGCCTGACCTCACAAATGCGCTTCTGGAAGAATGGTCAAACATTCCCATAGACACACTCCTAAACCTTGTGGACGGCCTTCCCAGATAAGTTGAAGCTGTTATAGCTGCAAAAGGTGGGCCAACTCAATATTGAACCCTACGGACTAAGACTGGGATGCCATTAAAGTTCTTGTGCGTGTAAAGGCAGGTGTCCCAATACTTTTGACCATATATTGTATCCTCCAGATACCAGACATCATACTGGAAGGATAAAGGCTGCCATTGGTCACCTTTCCTTCCAATGTTAGTCAACTTGCCCTCTTACTAATCCCAGTAGGTCCCTTTCATATGGACGTAGCTGCTGACTCGAGATCCGCGGTGGATCGATTGGCCATAAGCTGGTGGGTGTGGTTAGTGGCCGATCAGGAAGCGATATTCTACCAACCACACACCTGTTTGAAGAGGGGGAATCACACTGCTGTGCTGCCACCTCGTAAGGGGGACTATGATTGGTCAGGTGTTGGTGCCAAGTTATGAGTCCCCAGCCCCCCTTCTTCTTATTTCGACACCTATCCACCTGTTGTTGAGAAACCCTCCACCATTCTCCTGGCCTAAAGCTCACGACACCCCTGGCCAGCATCCTTAATATTTAAGAAAAAAGGAATGCCCACACCTTCCCGCACTTTACTGTAAGCCTTCCATGACGTATTGCAATGACATATGAGCAGAATCTTCGGCACATGCAAAAGGTTAGACATCTGTCCAAGCCTGCAAGGCCCAAGCACCCCACTACAGGAGCCGCAGAGGTAGGGGAGACTGGATGACTAAAGACTTTTCCTCCAATGCTCTGCACCACCTCGCCTAGGAATTCCGACCTGCACAGGGACCTTTTAGACCTGCTCTGCAGAAGACTACTTTTTAGCAGCTCTGGGGTATCTCACTCCCATGCCCTGGACTTCCAGGGCCCCGCCCACAACTGGCATTTATTTGGGCACTAACGGCCACCCATGCCAGAACTAGGGGAGGGACTTTTCTCAAAGGGGAGCCAACACCTAACACCTGCTATAATGGTAACAGAGCCATCTAGTGGCAGGCAAGCTAACTGCACCTGCCGACAACTGTGTTCATTGGATGGGATTGTGGCGCATTTCCATTTACTTTTATGTTCTTCTTCTTATGGTAGGCAGGACTACAGATACGGCCGTGACAATGTGTATGGGGTTGTCCAATGGATTGCAGATGTCCTAGCAGACATTGCTTGGCTTTGTCAGGCAGCTCAACCGCCTGTATTTATCGCACCAACATGTCCAGTTGAAGGGGAGTTTAGGCGGTTTGAATAACTTACCATGATTAACCCCTTCATGCCACCTTCCCGAGGCCCTTTACTTGTTATAAAACAGTTATTATAAGGGGTTCTTGCCCAAGATCTTTGTAGGGGTATCCCCCCGTAGGGGCTGCTGAAAGTTGTGGCCCACCTGTCACCCTGCCCAGCTCGACATTCACTTCCCAACCACCTTGGAGACAATGAACAGGGATTTGAACTTGGATAGGGATGGCCAGTAGAAAAAGCAATTGGTTGATTATATATCATTTAGTTGGGGTAACTATATGCACGTGGCCAGTCTCCTCCAGCACAACTCTTGCTTGCAGACAGTTACTCTCTCCTCTCTCCTGTACAACACTTATCTCCAGGCACAGCTATCACATGGTTAGGCCCAACTCTGACTCAATCAGGCCCCAGAACAGGCTTTCTCAACCTTTTAACCCTAGAGGAACCTCAAAAATAATTTTCATGTCTTGAGGAACCCTTCCTAAAACCAAATCATCAGGGCTCAATAGGAACAATGCTCCTTACATTGGTGGTCAATAGGAAGAATGTCCCCCTTAAAGTGGTGTTCAGAATGCCACCCTTAAAGACAGCTAAAAAGATATTTGGTGTCATACTGCTGGCTTTGCTAAGTGGTGCTGAACCTTGAACTCTGTAGACATCATCAAATAGGTGGTTCATCAGCCGCAGCTCAAGGAACCCCTAGCAACCTCTGGAGGAACCCCAGGGTTCCACAGAACCCTGGTTGAGAATGGCTGCCCTAGAAATTTCCATTTGAAGACAGGGACTGCAGGCCCCCTTAATGTTGCAAAAAATAGTAATAAGAAGTCTTTAGTGCTAGCTGCCCTTAGGTGGACTACTGCTCCCAGTAGGGCCTCTTCAGGCCCTGCCAGTCCTCCTGGCTGCAGCTGCCTGACTCCACTGCCTATGACATCACAGTCCTTACTGCTGGCTCTGCACGCATCCCAGATTGCACACTCCCAGTCCTCCAAGGCGTGCCTCCCCAGTCCTCCCGACTGTGCTTGTCAGTCACTGTCCCTCCTGACCTCACACACACCGGCAGACTCCTTTCTGTGGCCCCTGTCCAGATCCTTTATGCATTCTTGAAGGGATCCTTCTTGCACCCAAATCCTAGGCCCAGGGTCACCCCCCCCCCCCAGACTTGGGGGCGCCCTCAAAGGCCCAGACAGCCTAGCACTCTATCCTCAGGTCTTCCACCCGACAACTCCTCTCCAGCTGGGCTAACCCCGGGTATATCAAGGAGGCCTGCCCCCTGACGAACCTAAATGGGGATTGGTCAGGGCTCCCTGGGATATCTCAGACAGCTCCACCTCTCTTCCCCTCCTCTTCTTCTAGCATCCTCTAGAAGCCAGAGGGAGGTAACCGAGAAGTGACGCAATCTGTGAGTCACCAGCCTACTCTGACCCACTCCCAACCCACACAGATCAAGTGTCTAGCTTCTAGCTAGGCCTGCCTAAATCTACCTGTACTCACCAAAAATCTACTTCTAGCACCTACCTAGGTAGAGGGTGCTACGTCTTTATAAAAAGTTACAGCAAGGGGTTCCTGCCTGAGGAATGGTCCTCAGTGCCCCTTGTGATTTTCTCTCTGTTTGATGGCTTATGGCTGTAAGAATTGTGCTGGATTACAAAAACGCATGTCTTGACACACATTATATCGCCATACATAGACGGAGCGGTGTATAGAAGAGCCGTACATCCCTCTCCGGTGTATAGAGTATCAGCAGCGTGAACTTTCCCTCGGAGTGCAGAATTCTACTCCGTCCTGAATGTAACATTAAAACGGCTTTTCGGAAAGGTCAAAGGTCACGCGTAGCTCCGGGGCTGAATGACACAAAACATACGAGTCCGACCAGAGCCGCAAATTCATATCACTGCGTCCCCTACCTCCCCCCCCCCCCCCCCCCACGCGCTTGTCTCTGTCATATATCATCATGGACATTTCTTTTTTCTTCTTGTACATAAAAGATTCTGGCAGCTAAAGAAAACAGAAAAATAAATGTCGCCCACATAAAAAAAAAAAAAATGTAAAAAGGTCGTTTTAGTCAATATATTTGTTTAGATAATATAAAAAAAAAATTGGTTTTCCAGTCATGTGATCCAGGCACCTCTGCCAGACAGCGCAGCCAGGGGGGTGACTTCACTTTTCTCCACTACAGATCGGTTTGGTCATCGGCACGCCCCCCCCCCCTTTCTGCTGATTGGACAAATAAAGAGAAGCGGCGTTATGTGAAGGTCATTCTTCTGCTCTCTTTGCTTGTGATAAAGCTGACAGTTTCAGGTACATAAACACTAAACTACATCAAAAACCGTATGTACTTAGTGAGCTAAATGTGTTTTTTTTAAATGCAGCACGCAACCGAATACTGGATATACATGAAAATAATAACCAATAGGTGCGCAATCTCTACACCAAATAGGAATCCATTCCACATATACTGTATGTGACACAATAAATATAAAACTAAATATGTAAAACAAAACTATTGCACATAAATACGCAATGAACACGTGACATCAAAGGGGAAACATATGTACAAAAATGAAGTCAAACATTAAAAAAAGTCCACAACCTGTGTCTATAAAGTAAGGTGTTATATCAAGAAACCTTAAAGTGGTTGTAAAGGCAGAAGGTGCATTCTATACATTAAGATTAAAAAAACTTCTGTGTGCAGCAGCCCCCCTAATTCTTACCTGAGCCCCCTCTCTGTCCAGCGATGTGCACCAGTGCCTCGGCCGTTCAGGACTCTCCCTCCTGATTGCGCCATTGGCCAATCAGGAGAGAGAGAGGGGGCGAGACCGAACCAGGGCTCTGTGTCTGAAATGGACACGTAGAGCTGGGGCTCGGCTTAGGTGCCCCATAGCAAGCTGCTTGCTGTGGGGGCACTCGACAGGAGGATGGGGGGGCCAGGAGCACCGAAGAGGGACCCGAGACAAGTAGGATCTGGGCTGCTCTGTGAAAAATTATTACAGATCTGGTAAGTATAACATATTTATTATTTTTAAAGAAAGAAACAAAACTTTAGTATCACTTTAAATCAAAAAGGCCAATTCTCCACTGAAACGCGTTTCGTCAGCGGTTGGACGTCGTCAGGGGACAGGGAGAACTTTATTCCTGTCCCCTGACGACGTCTGATTGCTGATGTAATGTGTAGATGGGACTTTGGCTTGACAATGGTTTTGACACTTACCCACATACAGTACATAAAGTTGAGCTTTAAATTATATAATTAAATTTTGTATTCAGTCTCAACACTGACTTTTAATTGAGATATACTGTACCTGGATGCTTAGCTCACTAAAGAACACTGGGGTTTATTTACTAAAACTGGAGAGTGCAAAATCTGGTGCAGCTGTGCACAGATACCAATCAGCTTCTAGGTTTTATTGTCAAAGATTAATTGAACAAGGTGAAGTTTGAAGCTGATTGGCTGCTATTAGATATGTGCACTGCCGAAAAATTTGTTCGTTTTCGTTTCATTTGTTTTTTATTTTTTGGTTAGTTTTTCAGGTCACATCGAAATTTGTAAATTTGAAAATTCCAAAATCTGAAATCCAGAAATTCAAAAATTCGTAAATTTATCAATTCGAAAATCCGAAATTCGGAAATTTGAATATTCGTATTCGTTACGTTCACTAACAGCCAAATTTGAAAGGAAATTCCAATACCTGTAATTTAATAGTTAGTAAAAGGTTAAGTTATTATTAGTTATTATTTCAGATTTTCGGACTTTCATTCTTTTGAATTTTCGTTTATTTTCGGATTTTTCGAATTTCCGAATTTAGAATTCCCAGTTTTTCGAATTTTGGGAAAAATTCTTTTAACAGGTTTTCATTCATTCGGATATTTCCTGAATTTGTCGAAATTAGTAAAAAAAAATAATTTGGAACTAAACAAATTGCACATGTCTAGCTGCCATGTACAGCTGCACCAGATTTTGCACTCTGAAGGTTTAGTAAATCAACCCAAAGGGTGTTATACACAATTGTCGGTTTTTTTCTTTACAAAAATACTTATTTTCTCTTTTTTTCATTCTGTTTGCATCTCCCCGCCGCTAAGCTCCTGCAGCCTCTTTGCAGCCACTTCTTGTCTACATGCACTCCAGCAATGGCGGACTGGTTTTTCCCAGGGTACACACGATCGGTTTTCTCGTCGGAAAAAGATATGATGGCTTTTCCGACGGGATTCCGTTCAAGCTTGCCTTGCATACACACGGTCACGCAAAAGTTCGCTGAAATTCCGACCGTCGGGAAGGCGGTGACGTACAACACTACGACGAGCCGAGAAAATTAAGTTCAATTCTTCCGAGCATGCGCAGGGATTTTGCGCGTCGGAATTGCCACAGATGATCGCATTTTCGGATAGGAACTTTTTCCTACCGAAAAATTGAGGGCATGCCCTCCATCTTTTGCTGGCTGGAATTCGTGCCAGCAAAAGACCGATTGGAGCATACACACGGCCGCATTCTCCGACGAAAAACTCTCATCAGTCTTTTGCGGGCCGAAATTCCGATCGTGTGTACGCGGCATAAATATCATTCTTCGTTCATTGTTATGCCCCGTACACACGGTCGGACATTGATCGGACATTCCGACAACAAAATCCATGGATTTTTTCAGACGGATGTTGGCTCATACTTGTCTTGCATACACGGTCGCACAAAGTTGTCGGAAAATCCGATCGTTCTGAACACGGTGACGTAAAACACGTACGTCAGGACTATAAACGGGGCAGTAGCCAATAGCTTTCGTCTCTTAATTTATTCTGAGCATGCGTGGCACTTTGTGCGTCGGAATTTACGCAAACGGATTTTGTTGTCGGAAAATTTTATAGCCTGCTCTCACACGGTCGGAATTTCCGACAACAAGCTCCGATCGCACATATTCCGTCGGAAAGTCCGATCGTGTGTACAGGGCATAAAAGTTATTATTCAAATTATTATTAATAATCATAAAAATAATAAACATTATATTCATAATAATAATCATCATCATCACAAGCGCTGCGTAAACTGTCGGCGCTATATAAATCCTGTATAATAATAATAATCACAATAACAACATTAAAGAAGGAGGAGTAAGCCTCAAAAAATTACAATATCAAGAAAGGAAAAAAAAAAAAAAAGGTACCATCATCCTAGTAGACGTAATAAATTATAATAATAAACACGACAACAGCAATAATAATAATCATAATAATAATCATCATCATAATAAAAAACAAAACAACAATAATAATCATAATAATAAGAATCTTTATAATAATCATCATAATAAACATAATAACAACAATAATAATCATAATCATTTTATTCATAAAAAAAAATAACTTTATTGATTATTAAAGTAATAATTATTAAAGTGGGTAATGTTTCCACCTCCATGTATGACGGTGGGGAGGGTGTTCTTGGGGTCATAGGCAGCATTCCTCCTCCTCCAAACACCGCAAGTTGAGTTGATGCCAAAGAGCTCGATTTTGGTCTCTTCTGACCACAACACTTTCCCCCAGTTCTCCTCTGAATCATTCAGATGTTCATTAGCAAACTCCAGATCGGCCTGTACATGTGCTTTCTTGATCAGGGGGACCTTGCGGGGGCTGCAGGATTTCAGTCCTTCACGGTGTAGTGTGTTACCAATTGTTTTCTTGGTGACTTTGGTCCCAGCTGAGATCATTGACAAGATTCTCCTGTGTAGTTCTGGGCTGATTCCTCACCGTTCTCATGATCATTGAAACTCCACGAGGTGAGATCCTCCATGGAGCCCCAGACCGAGGGAGATCGACCGTTATTTTGTGTTTCTTCCATTTGCGAATAAATCGCACCAACTGTTGTCACCCTCTCACTAAGCTGCTTGGCGATGGTCTTGTAGCCCATTCCAGCCTTGTGTAGATCTACAATCTTCTCCCCGACATCCTTGGACAGCTCTTTGGTCTTGGCCATGGTGGAGAGATTGGAATCTGATGGATTGCTTCTGTGGACAGGTGTCTTATACAGGTAACAAGCTGAGATCAGGAGCACTATCTTTAAGAGAGTCCTCCTAATCTCAGCTCATTACCTGTATAGAAGACACAGAGAGCCAGACATCTTGCCGATTGATAGGGGATCAAATAAAATGCAAATCAATTTAAAACTTTTTTTAAAACGCGTTTTTCTGGATATTTTTGTTGTTATTCCGTCTCTTACTTAGTGGCGGTGCGTCCATATGGGCGCACAGGCGCCGCCCCCTCTCTCCAGCCACCCCTCTAACACCAATAGATAGATTCCTGCATTGCACTAATCTATTTATGGCTGCCGCTGCCACCCCCTATTCAGGCGCCGGCCCCTTTTTGGGCACCGGGTGTCTTAATTACAGCGGTGGAGGGTGTTTTTGAAGCACCTGGTTAGAGCCTTAGGCTCTAATAGGCGTCAAAAAACGTGACCTGAGAGCGCCATGCTGGGCGCTCGCAGGTCACTCAGCTGTGTTAGAAAAGTGAATGAATATTCGCTTTCCTTACACTAAACCACCTCTCTGCCAGTCAGGTGCTCGGATCTGTTAGCCGTCACTTGATTGGCTGAAACGACAGGTGCTGTGATTGGACGCCTATCAGGCATCTAATCATAGCAGAGGACGGGAAGAGAGGACGGGAGAAGACATCGAGGAGCTGTCCCACCGCTACTGAGACAGGGTGAGTACAGACGACGGGCGGGGGGCACACTGGCAGAATTTGATATGGCACAGTGGCTGCGTTTGATGGGGCACAGTGAGGCTGCATTTGTTGGGCACAGAGAGGCTGCATTTGATGGCATAGTGGCTGCATTTGATGGCACAGTGGGAGCGTTTGATGGCACAGTGGGAGCATTTGATGGCACAGTGGGAGCGTTCGATATGGCACAGTGGGAGCTTTTGATGGCACAGTGGCTGCATTTGATGAGCACAGTGGCTGCATTTGATGAGCACAGTGGCTGCATTTGATGGCACAGTGGCTGCATTTGATGAGCACAGTGGGAGCGTTTGATGGCACAGTGGGAGCGTTTGATGGCACAGTGGGAGCGTTTGATGGCACAGTCTGAGCGTTTGATATGGCACAGTGGGAGCATTTGATGGCACAGTGGCTGCGTTCGATATGGCACAGTGGGAGCATTTGATGGCACAGTGGCTGCGTTCGATATGGCACAGTGGGAGCATTTGATGGCACAGTGGCTGTGTTTGATGGCACAGTGGCAGCATTTGATGGCACAGTGGGAGCGTTTGATGGCACAGTGGGAGCGTTTGATGGCACAGTGGGAGCGTTCGATATGGCACAGTGGGAGCGTTTGATGGCACAGTGGGAGCGTTCGATATGGCACAGTGGGAGCGTTTGATGGCACAGTGGGAGCATTCGATATGGCACAGTGGGAGCGTTTATTGGCACAGTGGCTGCGTTTGATGGCACAGTGGCTGCATTTGATGGTACAGTGGGAGCGTTTGATGGCACAGTGGCTGCATTTGATGGTACAGTGGGAGCGTTTGATGTCACAGTGGCTGCATTTGATGGCACAGTGGGAGCGTTTGATGGCACAGTGGCTGCGTTTGATGGCACAGTGGCTGCATTTGATGGCACAGTGGGAGCGTTTGATGGCACAGTGGGAGCGTTTGATGGCACAGTGGGAGCGTTTGATGGCACAGTGGGATCGTTTGATGGCACAGTGGGATCGTTTGATGGCACAGTGGGATCGTTTGATGGCACAGTGGGAGCGTTTGATGGCACAGAGGCAGCGTTTGATGGCACAGTGGCAGCGTTTGATGGGCACAGTGGCTGCGTTTGATGTTTTTTTTTTTTTCAGAATTTTTCAGTTTGTTTGCGCCCCCCCCATTTTGAGCACCAGCCCCCACTGCTCTTACTATTAAAATAAACCGACCTTTCTTTGTCAGTGGGCAAATGTACAAAATCAGCAGGGGGTCAAATACTTTTTTTTCCCCCCTCTCACTGTATATCCCTCCAGCGTTTTTGGGCTTCGAGCTACAAAAGGTTGAGGTGTGAATGGGGCCTCAGTGTATTGAATCTGTGGAGCAGGGGGCCTCAAACTGGCGGCCCTCCAGCTGTTGCAGGAACTACAAGTCCCATCATGCCTCTGCCTGTGGGAGTCGCGCTTGGAACTGTCAGCCTTGAAATGCCTCATGGGACTTGTAGTTTCGCAAAACAACTGGAGGGCCGCCAGTTTGAGACCCCCTGATAGAGCAGTGTTTCTCAACTCCAGTCCTCAAGGTGCCCCAACAGGTCATGTTTTCAGGATTTCCCTCAGATGAAACGGCTGTGGCAATTGCTAAGGCAGTGAAATTGATCAAATCAGAAGCTCCACAACAGCTGGAGGGCCGCCGGTTTGAGACCCCTGCTGTAGAGGAAGAGCGTTGTCACCCTAGGACAGGTATTTTTTTTTCTTATTAAACAGATATAACAAAACACATTGAATTGTATCATTTTTTGTGTTATTTGTGTCATTATTATTTATGGGGTTTTTTTGTGTTTTTTTTTTTCTCTTGAACTGGATAGACTTGTATCTTTTTTTAACCAGAATAACAATGTAACAATGTAAAAGAGAATACATAACGGCACCGCAATAAGTAAAGAAGAGTTGATTTTTGGGGTTTGCAGAGGCACTTAGTGAAGTCGGAGTTCTTCTTTAGGAAGGCGGGCGCTCGCTGTGCGGGGGAATGGAAGCGTGGAGCGCTCGTTAGAAGTGATTTGTAGCATATGCTTGTAAATGTGAGCGCACCTTTTTAGCTGGTGTTTGGGACACTTGAACAATTTGTATTGGTCGGAGGATGGCGGTCTGTTTATAAGGATCGTACAAATGTTTGCATTACATTCACTCAGTGTGCTTTTAACCAAACCCCCATCCCCCCCCCCCCCCCCCCCCATCTAACGCTTTCCATCTGTCTCCTGTATTGGAGGCTTCTGGTAGGAAAATCTCCGAATTAAGACCCTTCAAAGGTTTTTAGAGGCACGGAGCGATCGGATTGGCTGGTGGGCGCCCTGCCTTCACCAATGGCAAAGCTGCTTAAAGCCCCATTTGCGTGCCGGGGGGGCTTCCAGTATCTGCGCCAGAGAAAATTCTCATAAATGGGATGTGTAAATGTTTGCACTGGAGGAGCATTATCTCCGGATTCTGGGGAGCTTAACTGGGAAGGATAAACAGGAGAGGAGAGCACGCCGCGCATTGCCATTTGTCAGACATGTATGATGGGGGGCAAAAATCACATGTCAACACCAAATAGACTGAAAGGGGGAGAAGAGTCTGGTGTGTGCCTCTCTGTACATAGATTTATAAGCAAGGCGGTGAGGAGAGTAGAGGAGAGAGGTGAGGAGAGAATAGGGGAGAGGAGGGGAAAGAGGTGAGGAGAGGAGAGGTGAGAAGAGAATAGGGAAGAGCAAAGAGGGGAGGAGAGGAGAGGTGAGAAGAGAATAGGGGAGAGGAGGGGAAAGAGGTGAGGAGAGGAGAGGTGAGAAGAGAATAGGGGAGAGCAAAGAGGGGAGGAGAGGAGAGGTGAGAAGAGAATAGGGGAGAGGAGGGGAAAGAGGTGAGGAGAGGAGAGGTGAGAAGAGAATAGGGAAGAGCAAAGAGGGGAGGAGAGGAGAGGTGAGAAGAGAATAGGGGAGAGGAGGGGAAAGAGGTGAGGAGAGGAGAGGTGAGAAGAGAATAGGGGAGAGCAAAGAGGGGAGGAGAGGAGAGGTGAGAAGAGAATAGGGGAGAGGAGAGGAAAGAGATGAGAAGAGGAGAGGTGAGAAGAGAATAGGGGAGAGGAGAGGAAAGAGGTGAGGAGAGGAGAGAGGTGAGGAGAGAAAAGTGGAGAGGAAAGAGGTGAGGAGAGGTGAGAAGAGAATAGGTGAGAGCAGAAGAAAAGGGTGAGAAGAAAGGTGAGGATGGGTGAGAAGAGGAGAGGAGACAGGTGAGGAGAGTACAGTGGAGAGGAGAGGAAAGAGGATATGAGAAAGATGAGGAGGTGTGAGAAGAGGAGGGGGGATGGGCGAGGAGAGAATAGTGGAGAGGAGAGGGAAGAGGAGAGAAGAGAATAGGGGAGAGGAGAGACGTTGAAATAGATGAGGAGAGGAGAGAGGTAAGAAGAGAATAGGGGACAGGAGAGGAAAGAGGAGAGAAGAAAGGTGAGGAGGGGTGAGAAGAGGAGAGGGAACAGGTGAGGAGAGGAAAGAGGTAAGAAAAAGAGAGTAGAGAGGTGAGGAGAGGAGAGAGGTGAGAAAAGGATAGGGGAGAGAGGTGAGGAGATAGAGGGAAGAGCATAGGGCAAAGCAAAGGAGAGGGAAGAATAGGAGAGATGAGAGAAAAGAGGTGAGGAAAGAAGATAAGAAAGGTGAGGAGAGAAGAAGAGAGGAGATAAGAAGGGTGAGGAGAGAGATGAGGAGAGGATGGGGGAGGTGGGGAGAGGCAAGAGGTGAGGAAAAGAGAGAAGTGAGGTGGTGAGGGGAAACGAAAGGAGAGGTGAGGAATGGATAGGGGAGAGGAGAGAGGTGAGGAGAGAAGTGAGGAGAGCACAGAGGAGGTGAAAGGTGAGTAGAGGAGAAAAATGAGGAGAACATAGAGGTCCTCTCCTAGAGAGAGTTGAGGGGAAAAAGTGTGGGGGGGGGGGGTAGAAGAGAGGAGAGGAAATAGAGGGAAGAGGAGAGGAGAGGAGAGGGGAGGGGACTGGAGAGGAGGAAAGGAGGAAAGGAGAGGGGTGGGGGAGGGTACATGGGAGAGGTGGGGAGAGGGAGAGGAGAGGATATGGGAGAGGTGGGGAGAGGAGAGAGGTGAGGAAAAGAGAGGAGATGTGAGTTGCGGTAAGGAAAGAAGGGGAGAAGAGGAGAGGATAAGGGAGAGGTGGGGATAGGAGAGAGGTGAGGAAAAGAGGGGAGAAGAGCTGTGGAGTGAGAGGAAGAGAAGAGGTAGAAGGAAGAGAAGATAATTGGGATGAGGAGAAGTGGACAGAGTAGGGGAGCAGAGGGGGAAGTAGAGGTGAGAACTGAGTCAGGTGAAGAGAGGAGTGCAGATGGTTCGGGAGAGAACAGGTAAGAGGACCGGGGGAGGGTAGAGAAGGGGGGACAAGAGAGGTGAGAACAAGAGGGGAAAGGAGAGGAGACAAGAAAGGGTAAAGCAGAGCAGAGGAGAAATGAGAAATAGAAATGAGAGGGGGGAAGGGATAAAAGAGAAGAAGAGGAGAAGGGAGGAGAGTGGAGGAGAAGGAAAAGCAGAGCAGACGGTGCTTGAAATCCGTTTCTCTTAGTTAGAAAGTGCAACAAAAAAAAAGTTTCTGTAGTGGGTGGAGTCTGCAAGGCCCCTCCCACGGCTCTGCTCTTCTTTCCTATGCAGGGGGACCGGTCTTGCCTCCGCCCCCTCCTGTAGGTTTCTGCAGGCAGCCTGTAGTGGGTGGAGTCTCCTCAACCCCTTCCACAGCTCCGCCCTCTGCACAGGGTATGTACAGCCCAGCAGGGCCGGATTAGCATAGAGGCTATTGGAGCTGCAGCTCCAGGCCCCTTACCTAAACCACTTCAATACCAGGCACTTATACACCTTCATGCCCAGGCCAATTTTCAGCTTTCAGCGCTGTCGCAATTTGAATGACAATTGCGCGGTCATCCATCACTGTACCCAAACTAATTTTTTTGTCATTTTGTTCCCACAAATAGAGCTTTCTTTTGGTGGTATTTGATCACCTCTGCGATTTTTTTATTTTTTTGCGCAACAAATAAAAAAAGACCGAAAATTTTGAAAAATAAGTTTTTCTTTGTTTCTGTAAAATTTTTTTGTAAAAAAGTACATTTTCGTCTTCAATGATGGGCACTAATATGGCTGCACTGATGGGCACTGATGAGGTGGCACTGATGGGCACTGATAGGCGGCACGGATGGGCACTGATAGGTGGCACTGGTATGCGGCACTGATGGGCACTCATAGGTGGCACTGATGGGCACTCATAGGTGGCACTGATGGGCACTCATAGGCAGCACTGATGGGAATTCATAGGCGGCACTGATGGGTACTTATGGGTGGCACTGATAGGTGGCACGTATGGGCACTGATGGGCACTGATAGGTGGGCACTGATAGGCACGGATGGGCTCTGATAGGTGGTACTGATGGACACTGATGGGTGGCACTGATTACACTGATGGGTGGCATTGCTGGGCATCACTTAATTATTATGTTACACAATGGTGCCAGTCAGTGCCCATATGTGGGCACTGA